>JAHBCN010002430.1:0-87500 GCA_019359885.1 Listronotus oregonensis | reverse complement strand
TTTGGGTATATATATATATATATATATATATATATAAAATATATATATATATATATATATATATATATATATATATATATATATATATATATATATATATATATATATATATATATATATATATATATTTTTTTATCTATGCAATTTTCAAGAGTGTCGGTTAAAGATGCTCTTTTACTGGCACCAAACTACTAAAAGTGATATCATTGTGTTGATCTAAACCGCCTAAATCTCCTCGTACACTTTAAAACACTGGCGACAAAATGTCCTGTTCTAGTTTTGGGTTGGTATAATGAACGCCATATTTTTCCACACTGAATTTATAGTATTTGTAATATTCTTTTTGGAATTATTTACGTTGAGTAGTTACCGATGCCAACGCTATAAGCTATATATAGTCAAAAATAATTTTCTAAAATGTAATTACATAATATCAAATTAAATTGGTTAACAAAGCTAAAATTACTTCTTTTTAATTATTTATTTTTTATTTGGTTTATTTAAATAAATAATAGATAACTTGTTTTGGTTTTTTATAATTAAATAAATTAAAAAAAAAAAAAGAAATAGAAATGAAGATTGCAAAAAACTAAACATCATTAAATGATTTTTTAAAAAATAAGTATGTTCAAGATTTACAATAATAGCGTATATCAAAAATTAAGTATTATTGTGCACACTCTTACATTTGGTAAAACCAAATAAGTAAATCCATTTGAGCAATATAGAAAATATCTTCAATAATAACGTTACATAAAAATCAGAAGAACTTTCTTATTTGGTCCCAAAAATAGTCCCATTTATTTCGCGTTCCTTCAATAGTCACGCGTAGGGGGTTGACATATCTTGCCTCACATAAATGTCTGTGCTAACAATGATAAAATATATCTAAGGCTCTAAAATATGCCCTTAAATGTCAGGTTAAAATAAAGTAAATTAATAAAATAACATAATAAAATTGTTTGTATAAGAGAAAACGATAGGGTTTTTGCAATGTGATATATAATTTTTACAAAAAAGATTTTTAAGATATTATGGTAAAAAAGACGGCTTGCTTGTACAAAAACCTAAGTACTAGGTACACTGCACCTTTTAGACGGTTAAACCAATATAATACCGTAAATTTTAAGGGTAGAAACTATTTAGCATATTTATTTTAATTTAAATAAATTTAAATGTTTATATTTAAAGTAATTTTAAAAAAATATATATAAATATATATATATATATATATATATATATATATATATATATATATATATATATATATATATATATATATATATATATATATATATATATATATATATATATATATATATATATATATATATATATATATATATTAACAAAGAGGGAGAAATTCCCTGGGTATAGAGGCTCCTTAATAAATGAAAAAAATAAATATCCTGGTAGGTATGATTACTAAGGTTGGTTATTTTAAAATTCGAGGCCTTCAAATATATGGATAACCCGGGTCCAGCCAATCCGGTTACACGTGTTTCACCCTTGTTGGGGATGGTCACCGAATGTAGGCCGTAGACACCCTGGAGAGTAAACCAGTTACCCTTTTGAACATCTGTAACATAAAACAGCTGAACGTTAAACAACTAGCGCCATCTCGTCAAGTAATTTCATCCGGATTGGCTGGACCCGGGTTATCCATATTTGGAGGCCTCGTAATTTAAACAACCAACCTTAATAATCATACCACGGATATTTTATTTTTTTTCATTTAAAAGGGGCCTCTATACCCAAAAATTTCTACCTTTTTTTGTATGATTTATAACAAGGCTCGAGAAGTTTAATTTTATTTATTATATTGCAGTTGGGTGAAAATACTGCGTTTCCCCCCTTTTATTAAATCACGTTTTCAGTCATGCTGCACGTCACCTACTTGGAATTGGCAAAAGAGCTCATTCGAAATTCACATATCCGTGAACTAATGGGAAGCCATTTTTCATTAAGTGTGTTGTTGTAAGCAACGTCTGACTGTTTTTGCGTAATACACCTACATGGCGCACATTAACATCTTAGCCTGTCGATACTAAGATTCGTTGTTTTGAAACTACTTGACGAGATGGCGCTAGTTGCTTCTAATGTTACAGATGTTCAAAAGGGAAACTGGTTTACTCTCCAGGGTGTCTACGTCCTACATTCGGTGTGACCATTCCCAACAAGGGTGAAACACGTGTAACCGGATTGGCTGGATCCGGAGTTATCCATATATTTGGAGGCCTCGTAATTTTAAAACAACCAACCTTAGTAATCATACCTACCAGGCTAAGAAGTTTAATTTTTTATATATATATATATATATATATATATATATATATATATATATATATATATATATATATATATATATATATATATATATATATATATATATATATATATATATATATTTTATAAATTTTTTTATTATAAGAGATACAAATTAGCAAATTTTGTGTACTTTTTTACGCTGATTACAATGACGATAATAGAAAAACAAATGAACATTTGATTTACGAGTTATTCAAAAAATATACTTTTTTTTAATGCAACACCCTGTATTTGTTACCTTAATTCGATAGAGAATATAATTTTCTATACAATTAGTTATAAACATTTTTTTTCTAAGATGATAAATAGCAAAGTTATTTCCATTTAAATGCATTTTCCGTAACTGGACGCAGGCAGCCATGGAATTCTTAAAATCGCATTTTTTGTACAAATTATATCGTAGTACGTAGTACCCAATTTAAATAAAGTCCGCCATAAAGGATATAATTTGTCAAACCTTCTAATTACTTGGGTAAATAATAAAAATAAATAATAACACATAACTAAGTAACATTAATAAAATACATTATGGTAATAATAGCTTTATTGGCATCATCCAAAAAATCCTCCAACACATTTCTTAGTGAATTCAGATATTGTTTGCCTCTTAAAGATCCTTTATAAAACACAGGTTCAACAGATTTTGATCCAATGAGGCAGCACCATACGTTTAAGCCAAATCATCTTTGTGGTTTGAAAGGCTGATGGCGCAGGAAATTGCAATGCTCCAATAATGTTGGTTCTTTCGGTTAAACATGCCTCTATTACTAAAATTAGTATCATTGCTGCAAAGAATTAATCGTAAAAAGTTTGGATTTTTTATAGCAGCATTGACAAACCATTGGCAAAATTTTATACGCCTTTTGTAATCACCTGGCAACAAAGTTTGTGGGGTACATAATTTGTTTGATTGAAACTTTCGATAAAGAAGTAAAAAATATCTTCTGTTTGGAATATTTCTTTCTGGAAATAGTTTCACTCTAAAGCCTGATGCCATTTTTTTTGGCGAATTATGTAGCATTCTATCATATCAAACTTCTCCAAATGACAAAATTTTAAACAAGGGTAGCATAAATAAACGGTTGCCTTATGATTTACTAGTTGTCACTAAAACATCATGGCGGATACACATGTTATCTTTGTTTTTTTTTTATTTTTGTTTTAGCATTCTACGATAATTTGTACAAAAAAGCGATTTTAAGAACTCTATGGCTGCCTGCGTCCAGTTATGGAAAAATACATTTAAATTAAAATAATTATGTTATTTTTCATTTTTGCAAAAAAAATGTAAATAACTAATTATATAGAAAATTGCATTCTCTTCATTCTCTTTCGAATTAACGTAACAAATACAGGGTGTTGCATGTAAAAAAGTATATTTTTGTGAATAACTCGTAAATCCGATGTTCATTTGTTTTTTAATATCGTTATTGTAATTAGCGTAAAAATGTACACAACTTTGCTTATTTAACCTAACTTGTAACTTTTATAATAAAAAAGTTAGCAATAGTGCCGACTTAATTTTGAACACGGTAGTATATATATATATATATATATATATATATATATATATATATATATATATATATATATATATATATATATATATATATATATATATATATATATATATATATATATAAAAATAATAATATTAAATAATAAATACCATTTGTTTATTATATATTAAATATATAGGATATATATATATATATATATATATATATATATATATATATATATATATATATATATATATATATATATATATATATATATATATATATATATATATATATATATATATTTAATATTATTTCTTAAATAAAACTAAACCCTTGTGACCTTTTCATACTATGCTTTAATAATAAGTCAAGAAAAATTATACTGTGTGATTTGAGTGTGGCTCAACTTGCTATTCTATTTTTATTTCGGATTCGAACAGTATTACACTGCATTAATTTAGAGAGAGCCATTTATGTTTTTATATCATAAAAAGCCAAGACATTCTTTAATAACACCAGGTTAAACTTGGTTGTGTTGTTTAATCTGTTTTGTGACTTACGCTTTTATGATGCATTAGACTAGCAAGCCATTTAAGAATTAAGCGGAAGCCGGTAATAGATTGGTGTCAGAAAATTTGCAGTTTATGACATGTATTTAAAATTGCTTTTATTGTTAGTAATAAAGTTAAAAAAAATATATAATTATTTATTTTAATAAAAATTACCAAAAATTTCTAATGGCATAGCATTGCCAAGGCAAGTTATCACTCAATTTTTTTTATAAAAAAATCCAAATAATATCCTATTACCAATAACAATAATAATTAATACAAAAATAAATATTTTATATATGATCCGACTTTGCGTATTTTAAGTAAAGTTGTTTATTAAAAATAAAATAATTTAAAAATTAATATAAATTTTTTAATTAACAAAACAAAGCTTTATTTTTAAATTTTATAAACATTTTTTTTTAAATTACTTTAAATGTAATCATTTAAACTGATTTAAATTAGGATAAATATGTACCCTTAAAATTTACGGTACTTTTTTAATATGACATTAATACTTGTAATCGTATGTTAAAAAAAATGTTTAAAATTAAAACAAATAGTGATTTCTTAAAAAGTTTTTTTTAGCAGAAAAGGTGTTGAAAAATCGTAAAGGATTATTAATAAACCGTTATACACAATACACAATATAAAATGAGTAAAAGACTTGACAAAATTAAATGGGCGATAAACTCATTTAAACCATATAAATCGTCAGGAACGGATGGCATTTATCCAGTAATGCCCCAGAAAGGACCAGAGTTTTACTACGTAGACTGTGTCTACTGTTAGGAGGCAGTCTAGCTATGGGCTATATACCAATAATCTGGTGACTAATCAGAGTAGCATTTATCCCTCAAACCTGGGAAACCGGACAATATGAAGAAAAAACTTTAAGACTGATAAGTCTGATGTTCGTGCTAAAGACCCTGGAGAAGTTGCTGGCTAGGCACATCAGGAAGAACGTACTTACGAACAGACCTCTACCCTGGGACATACATGCATACACAGCAGGTAGCTCCACAGAAACAGCATTACATGAGCTTGGAAAAAAAGGCCGAATATGCTCTTAAATACAAGGAGGTACTAATGTGTGTCTACCTAGATATAGAAAAAGCGTTTAACAACACATTCCTTATATCTATCTTAAATGCGTAGAGACGCAAAGGGATTGACGCAACAAGCCCCAGGTAGATAGACTGCATGTCTAAGAGCAGATCAGTGTTACTTTAAAAACTCTTGTAGCTCGGGTTGAGCGAGGATGTCCACAAGGGGGAGTTCTGTCCCCACTGCTATAGAATCCTGACCTACTAAATGTCCTTCAACTGGAAGGGCACCAAACATTGGGGTACGCAGAAAATCTCGCCATTATGGTCCAAGGAAAATTTTACAACACTGTTAGGGATAAAATGCAACAGGCCCTAAACGCAGTTACCAGATGGACGAGAAAGGAGGGACTGAACATAAACCCTTCCAAATTAACCATAATTACCACCAAAAGGAGAAATCCATAGGGCTAAGGACCCCTGAACCTACGAGGTGAAACAATTAAGATTGTGGGAGAGGTAAAATATTTGGGTGTCATTCTATACTCTTAACTTACCTGGAACCAACATCTTCAGAAAATAAGAAAGAAAGCGAAGATGACTCTTATGTTAATCAGACGCGCTGAAGGGAAAACATTGGGCCTTAAACCAAACATGGTTTATTGGGTATACAGTATGGTGGTAAGGCCTATGATAACATACGCATCACTGGTATGGTGGACAAAAATGCGACAATGAACTGCTGTTACAGAACTGACCAAGGTACAGAGACTTGCTTGCTGAGCTATAACAGGAGCAATTAAAACAACCCAAATACCAGCCATGAAGTGTCTCTTAGATCTTCCTTTACTTAACCTTACAATGATGGGAAAGGCAAGAATGAGCTACTTCCGACTGCAACAGAAACCAACTGGTGCCTACGCTAGTTTGGGACACAACAACATAAAGTCAGGTTGACGGCAACATCCTGGACGAGAGAACAGACCAGATAATTCCCCAATACTCATTCAACAAAAACTTCGAGTTAAAAATTCTCTTGTGAGTATCAGGACTTTCGAGAATAGAAGGCAACAAAAAAGCGGATGAGCTAGCAAGACACGAATCATCCACACCATACTTTGGACCAGAACCTGCCCTTGGAGTGGATACTGAAGAAACCTCGGAAGAATTGGACATGAAAAAGGCTTCATAAGGGCCACATTCAAAAGAACGAAGGAAAGAACTACTCAGGCAAAGTAGGAAAAAACTTCGCGTAACAGTAGGGTTGCTAACAGGGCACGATAACCTAAGAGGACACCTATACAAGATGAGCTTATACAATGGGATCCAACTTGCAGAATGTACGACGAAGAGGAAGAAACAGCCTACCATATCATGTGCGAATATGAAGCATTGAATCACAAAAGATAGGCATTATTTGGGCAACCGGAAATGAACCCACAGGAATATATCAACCAACCAGTCTCGGGGTTATACAGACTTGTAGAAGGAACAAGACTAATAGGAGGTGGTATAAAGATGATGGGAGATTAGGTACAAAAAGCCAAAGAGGCTGCGCTGCCTCCGGTAGTGAATCAAGACGGCTCCCAGGAAAAAAGAAGAATAAGATACACAAAACACAAATGTGTCAAAATTATGACTCGTTTAAGGAAACCCTGTGCGTATTGCTACTTACGTACTATAAAATTAATACACAAACACTGTGTATCCTTAGACAAGCCTTTAAAGCTTTGAAGTACACAAATTGGAGGTTCTGTTGAGTTTTCAGCCTTAGATTGAATCTAAAGTGTTTGTTAGATCCAAGAAAACTTTACTCAATCAAATCAATGTATTTTAGTAATTAGAAAGTATCTTTATTGAATAATATAGAAAGTCAATACTTATACAAATTTTAAGTTTAAATCTAAAACTAGACCATGAATCAAATAAATGGAACATTATTTAATATATCACATTATGTCTTAGTCAATGTAGCGGTCTCGATAAAATATTCTTAAGAATCTAAGCTTATCTGTGATTTCTAGTAAAAACCAGGAACACATGGTTAGTTTACCATTATGTTATGCTGGATAACTATAGCACTCCAATTAGAAAAGCCCCTGTTAACAGTTAAGATACTGAAACTTCAACAGAGACAGAAAAATTATAGTATAAGACTTAAATTTGTTGTCTGCGAAGACTAGTATAGTCTAATAGGTAGATATGCATTAAAAAAAGAACTCTGGTTCGAAAGATGATACTGGTACAAAATCTGAAGTCTAAAACAAAAAAGTTCGTTTAAACTTTATGTTTGGTTATGTACGATTCGCTTAATTCCAACTACCAAAAAGGAAATCCCTTATTCAAACTACCTAATTAAAATAATTAAAAAATCCAGACGAAGTTACCTTTTTGTATAAAATACTTTTATTTATTTAAACATATGTCCTTTAAATTAAATAAGTTATTTCTGATATCCCAAAATCAATTAAAACATGCTTTAAGAGTTAGACCACAATTACAGTGTGTCCTTAGATGGAAAACTACATGAAATGATGTTGTAATCTTACCTCTTGTCAAAAGGTAACGAGCTTCATTTACCCCCATAACAAGAAGCATCGAAGAAAAAGGGTTCTTAAGATAATGTTGCAAATTTTGAAGTATCATAAGAAAAGTTTAAGGCGGCATTTAAGAAAGCCATCTTACCGCACCTCGTTTTAAATCCTTTTAACTGAAGTCATAAATTTTCCAAAACAGCACATCCATAAACTACTTTTTACCCCGTAAAAATAACATACCCCAAAAGCACTACCCAAAAACCGCAAATTTACCCAAGACATTTGCCTTAAAATCTTAAAAAGGATTAAAAAATCAAATTTTAGAAAAACATTGTCGCGACACGTGGGTGCTTTCTCCTTCGTTCGTAATTCAGGTAGAAAAAAAAAGTTTTTTCTTTTGGGGTATTTTCTATAAGTAATTAATATCAAAGTAGCTCTGTCTCTCAAAACTGACATAACCAGTGCCGACCTGTTCTTGGTACATATGTCAATAGGAAACTTCTGTATAAACGAATATTTTAAACTAAAAATGATAATTTTTACATAATATATTAAATTTTATTAACTATTCCGAAAGTGTCGGCAACGCCGATTTAGACCTAATTTGGTTTACGGCATATTTTGGAGCGCTGATCACAAACCTAATAACATTTTTTGGTCAAAAACGTTTTGTTTTAAAAATACCCATCTTCAAACTTAAAAAGTAAACTATTCTCATTTTCACTGTTTTTTTTTTCTTTTTGAACACAATTCTCGATTTTTACACTAAATTGGCACGCAATATTTTATAAGCACGTTTTTTCCATTTATTTGCAAAGCTCCACCTTTAAACGCCGCAACCATGTATAGACTAACGATCTTTTCAGCAAACATAGCTGATGCGTTTGAAAGTAAAACTTTGCAGTCGAATGCAAAACAATGTCAAATAAATATAAAACCAAGTTTTTAAAGGGTGTTTATTATAAAATATTGGATGCCAACTTAGTTTGAAAAAAAAAGAATTGTGTGCTAAAAAAAGGAGCAATTCGCTTATGAATATCCATTGCCTGGCAACTCGTATTACCCAGCGATATACTTTTTTTTATCGTTCAACCTTAAGATTTGGCAGTTACAAAAAAATGTTAATTTGGATGTAAAAAAACAGTTTTTTCTAGTTAATTTTTACTATTTTTTATTAGTTTTTTTCAGGTTAGGAAAAAAGGCAACGTCATGGCCAAATTTTGGCCCTCGTTATCAGGAGGTAAAATTGCTATGAAAAAACCTATGTCTCATATAAAGTATACCCAACTTTTTTTTGCGTGGCTAAGTAATCATAAATAGCATTTTCCTGACTTTATAAGTCAGGACAATGCTAGAAAATTTCTTTAAAGTAAAAAAATGTTATTTTTAGTTAAAAAATACCTTAACCAGACATCTGTACATTCCTTAACTGCTCATGCTTATCGAGTCGATATATTTTGCACGAAATAAATGTCTGTGCTAATTAGCATAACGTGCTGATAAGTGAATGACATCCTGTGCCTTAAACAGGTGTCTCCAACAGTGCTTCTGAGATACCGGGGACCTCTCAGAGTATCTAGCTTTACTGCGGTAATGCGGGGCTCTGCCGTGGTGGACTATTACTTCCCTAGCACCAAACAGAAAGCGGACAGAACCGCTTATATAGAAAAAAATGACAAAGGTGCAATGACCGAAACGGATAAATCCGTTTCGAGAGGTGCCACTCAAGGTCACAAGCAGACAAAAGTGCGCCGACCGAAACGAGTGTATCCGTTTCGAAAGGTGCCCCTGAAGTCACCGGCGCCTGTTTCACGGAGAAGGGCTAATCATCCCGAAAAAACAGTTGCTTAGGAAGGGATCCCCGAATTCAAACAGAAGGCGGACAGAACCGCCTCTATAGGGAAAAGGGTTCCCTGGCTTTAAACAGAAAGCGGATAGGTCCGTTTTCATAGGGAAAGGCCGGAGATGCGGCCTCAGAAAGAACATCTGGTTCCTGTAACAAGGACCTGGTAGCTACCCACGTCACTAGACCGGGAGAGAAGGGCATGACGGATCTAACCGTCTGCTCGTCATACTCTCCAGGAGACAGGGACACCAGAACACATTGTGCTCATGTCCGGTAGCGACACGTAAGAGGAGATGTAAGAACTCTCTCCTAATCTGGTATCGGATTCGTTAGAAGTCTGACCCTATTGGGGGAAATATAAAAAGGTGTGAGCCACAAAAGACCGAGCGATTCCTACCCAAATATTTTAAAAATAGTAATATCTACTCCGGTTTTTGAGGTTAGAAAAAAAATCCACGTGCAACGTTAAGATTTGGCAGTTACATAAAAATGTAAATTTGGATGTAAAAGAAACAGTTTTTTCTAGTTAATTTTTACTATTTTTTATTAGTTTTTTTCTGGTTAGGAAAAAAGGCAAGGTCATGGCCAAATTTTGACCCTTGATTCGTTATCAGGAGGTAAAATTGCTATGAAAAAACCTATGTCTCATATAAAGTATACCCAACTTTTTTCTGCGTGGCTGAGTAATAATAAATAGCATTTTCCTGACTTTGCAAGTCAGGACAATGCTAGAAAATATCTTTAAATTAAAACAAAATGTTATTGTTAGTTCAAAAAATACCTCAACCAGACATCTGTACATTCCTTAACTGCTCACGCTTATTGAGGTCGACATATTTTGCACGAAATAAATGTCTGTGCTAACAATGTTAAAACGTATTCGTGGCAACGAAATGTGCCCTGGAATGTCAGGACAAAATATAGTCGGTCGGTAAACTTATGAAGGGCTATTGTATGTACAAGAGAACAATGTGGGAACAATGCGATGAGCTATATATTATTTATAAAATAATTTTTGTGAGTACTCGTAAAAATGGTTAATAAAAGTATATGGTCTTTACATACCTAGTCAAACAAACATAATTATGTATGTAAACATGTTTTTGCTTGATAGAAAAATATATACATATTTACTTTTGAAATGTTTGGCACGTATTTGGTATCCAAGTCTCCTTAAGGAAGTTTTTAATTTAAACATATTTTCATATACAATTTTTATATAGGTTGGTCATTTTTTAATTTATAAAAAGTTTGGTTTTATTAGTTTATAGTGTTTTGGTAAAAAATAGTATTTTTCTGTGTTGGAGCGATTTATTAAAAATAAGGCGTTTATTTTTTATCATCCTTCTTATCACACATTATTTTTTTTTCATTTAAGAGATATGGGTATTTAAAATTAAATAATACATTTTGTTTTATTATACATCGTCATTATATCTGATATACCTGTCGCAGCCAACTAGCTTAATTAGCCGTTTAATTAACAACATAGCCCCTTTAGTAAACAGCGCCGTTCAACTAGTGGCCTGAATGATATTCAGCCATTTGATCAAACCGCTATGCGAATGACTTGGATCGATGACGTTTCATCACTTGCCTAGCCTGTTCATTTCAATTTAGTTTCACTTTCTACCACCTAGCGCCGAAACTATTCAAACTGTCAATAGGGCGTCAACAAACAACAAATTTGATGGTGTTTTTCAAAGTTTAATGAAAAATAGTACAATGGAAGAGAGAAACAATAATAATGTGAATTTAGCTGTGTGTGACTCGAGTAATTTAATTTTTAAAGCGAATTTTTATCGAAAACTTACGGCTGAATATCATTCAGGCCGCTAGTTGAACGGCGCTGTTTAGTAAAAAGGCTAGGCTGTTGATTAAACGGCTAATTAAGCTAATTGGCTGCGACATACCCACTACTATTTTATTACAATTCTAAAACTATCCTTAACCTAAAAGTTTTTTTTTTATTATTTTAATATCGATTATATTTAAGGAAAAATATAATAGCATATTTGAAGAAAGTTTTGTCATATTTAGGACTAGTAACTTTCTGCTGATATCTTTTATTAATTATGTTTAATTATTTATAATATGCCATTTTATCTAACGGTGCGCTATGAAAACGACATCTGAGGCTGCGTAAAATTATACTTAAAAGCCGTAAAAGAGGTGTAAGATTATTTAGAAAATGTATTTATTTTTTCGTAAATAAACATATATAAACCTGGTCAGCACTCTAAATGACTGTTGGATAATATTACAAATGTCAGAATCACTTTTGGTTTGATCTTTTTGAAAATTAACGGAAATTTAGGAATGTTTATGCAGTTTTGAGGTTAAGTCGGTGGGGCGTCATAATTTAAGAACTAGTGGGCGCCGACAATAATCGGCGATAGGCGCCAATAGGCCCGATAAGTAAAAAATCATCTGACAAACTTACTAGTCTAGGGCTTTTCCAATATACCTAACATCAATATATACTTTACTTATTAAAGGCTTTATATTCATTTTCTCTATTTACAATCGCAGAAGACTACCTAGCCAATAAAGTCAGTTCTACAGACACTCCTTGATTACTTACTCTATTAAAAAGAAACTTAAAAAAAAAACTTGAAAATCATTAAAAAAAACTTCAGGAAAAAACAGATACAAGGCAAGAAACCCAAAAGTCATTCGGCTTAGCGGGAAATTTGGGATGTTTTTTAATTACCCGTAGAAAAGCGCATTATTTGATACAATGCTTAACACTTGTTGTACGTAAGTGCTCTTATTGACGTATAATCGGGCTTTGGGTAACTTTTTTTCTCCCTGAGGGAACTAAAGATACAAGAACTCACAAGATGTTTAGAAAAATATATTTTTCTTCTTTGCACCAATAAATATATTGATATTATTAGAAAACACTTTACACTTTGTAACTTAGCGCAAACCTTTTTATATGACATACAATTGACAATGACAAAGAAAGGTTACTTACCGAATGAATATATCCCTAAAAGCCATTTGACGGATTTTTAACTTACCATAAGAAGAAAAATATTTAAAAAATAAATAAATCTGTAAAATTTTATGTAAATGGGGCAACTTATCCTTAAAAGAAACCAAAAAACTTATAAAAGAACGGACCAAAAGTTAAAAGCCTATGTTGGTGAAAGCTGGAAGAGTGACCATTAGAAAAAAAAACTAGAGAGCCAAGAACAAAGTTTAGATAAAAGACCGTAGGAACAAAGTTTGTAAAGAAGTGCATCATGCCAGACCTGGTCAAAAGCTTTAAATATGTCAAGAGAAACGATCTGGGATTTACTAAAAACTCAAGGGGCTTGAGCATTTGTTTAAGATAGAGAAAAGAAGGATTTGCTATAGATCTTTCCTTGGGATTAAAAAATTATTAAATTTTTCCCTTTCTTTACAAACAACTAAAAGACACGATAAGGTCTATAGTTAAAAGGGGCAGTTTATTTAACTTAAGATATCAAGGCCACAAAATTTATTCAATTATATAATTGCAGTTTCTGGCAGTTTCGTTTTCTTAAACAATTTTTATTTTACTGATTATACAAAAAAGTTAAATAAAAAAGTAAGAAACACAAACAAATTTAACATACTAGGTAAACAAAAAACCGTATAAGCGTTAATTTATAACTTTTGCACAAATTTTAATAAAACATTAATTTCTATCTGATTTTATAAGAAAGGCCTTTTATATACTAATTTAAATATGGCTAACTTAGTCGTTAAAAAAGTTGTTATATATTTTTAACCAAAATTAAATTTAAATGATTTAGTTAAAAACATTATGGGTAAAAACATCTTGATATTATTGAGGTAATATCATTCTTTCTTTATTTACAATATGGGTGATTGTATTTTATTTTTAAAGGTAAATAACTTTTAAAAGTAAAGAAAAATTAAAACACAAAAAAATGTAAATATGTTTTATAGTTTTGTGGCGGATTCATGATTCCCTAAGTTTTATTAATTCTTTAGAAACTTTCCAATTAAGTAACCCAACGAAAACTAATTGAAACAAAAAATAGGTAATACACAGTGTGCTTAAATTTTCTAGTGGATTAATAATATACAGGGTTATCCAACGAGGACTAGACAGGCCGCTTTTTTGACTCTACCTGTACTTTTACAAAAAAAAGTGAAATAGCCATCAGATATAATTTTTACCTCCGAATCCGTAAATGATTAATGTAAAATAATTGAACATCAAATAAAACTGCTAGGGGTCATTTTGATATTTTTTTAAATGAAATGCCATATTTTTTATGTGATTATTGGATTTCTCGTATATCTTTTGATCTAAAATGATATTTTTTTAATTCAAAATGGTCCATTCTCTGCACGTTTAAATCGAAAAAATTTTCGTCTACCGAGTTATTAAAACCTGAAATATTGATACGGATACCTGTTCACTCTTTAACGGTAGTAACTAAAAAAATAAAATTTAAAAGTTATTTATATTTTTCATGAATTAGGAACAAATAACGTTAAAAAATTAAATATTTATTAGAAGACCGTCTACACATTGTAAAATTCTATTACAAAAGAAGAGAAAATGTTCCTATTTCATAAAAAATATAAACAACTTTTAAACTTTATTTTTTTAGTTGTCTGAATGACACTACCGTTAAAGAGTAAACAGGTATCCGTATCAATATTTCAGGTGTTAATGACACGGTAGACGAATATTTTTTCGATTTAAACGTGCAGAAAATGGACCATTTTAAACTAAAAAAATATAATTTTAGAACAAAAGATATAGGAGGAATCGGATAATCACATAAAAAATATGGCATTTCATTTAAAAAAATACCAAATGACCCCTAGCAGTTTTATTTGATGTTAATTATTTTACATTAATCATTTTCGGATTCGGAGGGAAAAATTATATATGATGGCTATTTCACTTTTTTTTTTTATAAAAGTTCAGGTAGAGTCAAAAAAGCGGCCTCTGTCTAGTCCTCGTTGGATAACCCTGTGCATTTTATCATTAAAATATATAAGTTAAACCTGAAGATATCCTTGGCTTGCAAGTATTAATTTTAGTGAATTAAGATATGTATAAAAAGTTTAATTAAAAAAAATAATAATTAAGTGTATGATTTCACTAAATCGTAAAACTTTGCAATCAGGTTTAGGCAGGTTTTTATATTATATAATAAATACTACGTGGGATATATCAAATAAAAAAAAATATGGCAAAGTATTTTAAACTATTGCTACTTTTTCTTCTTTTTCTTTGCAATAAAATGCTTACTGAACTTTTGTGAATTTTTTCGAGGAAATGATAAACGTTAAAATTACCATTTAAATTTAAGACAAATTTTTAATACCATATACAAATTCTTTACTCAGTTAAATTACAAGGATTTTTGCGTCTTCTTCTTAAAAATTATAATAATGTCACGTTAATATTCAAAGAAATGTACGAGTAAAGCTACATTATCTTTAATTAAAAAAAAACATTCTTACAGGAGACTGATTCTTTTGATCTTGTATATTCCCTTAAAAAAAAGCATAAAAAATCTCTCTCAAGTCAAAAATCATTTTAAAATAAATTATTATATATTTAATATTATTGCATAAATGCTCTAAAATATTATGGTACATAGCTATAAAAATGTGTAATAATTGCTCACGCAATTGCTTAATTATTTTGGAGACTTAAAAGGTAAAATTTGTGTACTTTTTTTTACCCAATTTACCAAATTGTAAATAATGGACAACAAGATGGTGCAAAAAGTACACAAAAGTACAGAAATTGCGCGTAATTATTCTTTAAAATAATTATATAGTTTAAGGGACAATTAGTACACAGTTTGTAACTGTAACCATTCAATATTTTTAGGAGTGTAAAGTATCAAAAAAACAATTAAAAGGATTAAAAGAATTAAGGGTTATGCCGGAAGTAAAAGTAAATTCAAGTAAAGCATGAGTTGGCAAGACGTGTCTGAGTTGTTACCACACAATTACTAATTAAATCACTGAAGCGGAAATATAGATCATACATGGTGCATTCGTTAATTAGTGAAAAAAATTGTTAAAAATTTGACTTTTGAGAAAAACGCTCAAACCCGTAAAGTTAATTTTGTTTCCGCATTTTTTTTAGATAGAATAAATATATTTTTGTTAAAGATATGGCGTTATCGATATTTTGTTATAACAATACCCATTTTTTTACAGGGTTTAAAAGAACACATCTTTTTATCCTATAATATAATTGTAGATATGGGTCAAATAAAAAATAAACAGAAAAAAAAATTGGCCAATTTATATTTCTAATTTAACGAGAATAAGATAGATGTTTAAATTGTGCGTGATTGGTTTGTCTGACAGTTACCTTCACAATAAAATTTGATGGTCGTTAGCTGTCAGTGATTTAAAATTAAACTGTGTTAAATAATGCTGTTTGTTAGTTCTATATAGAATTTATTTCTAATTTTTGAAACAAAGGTGCGTATTTAAAGTGTTAAGAAAAAAAAAGTGTCGCTTTCTAGCAAATGCTTAAATTAACGGAACGAGAAAGAATTAAAATTCTTACCATGAGTGGATTTGGAGATAGGATGCGTAGCCAGAACAAAGAAATTCCAGTGTTCAATGAAATTAATTGTAATGAAAACTTCGTTAAAGACATATTTTTTTTTTTGGCAAGGCTACCTTTTATTTTATTGGTCATGTCAATAGTTAAAACTGCAGTTATTAGACTACAACAATCTTTTATGGATCATGGAGAATCATACTCAAAAAAGCTAGAGAGTGATAGGGTGGTGCGGCATAAAGAATGCAAAGTGGGGGAAGTTTTTATCAAATGAAAATGAACGGATTATAAAAGGTGTACCATATAGGTTAAAAATAAATTAAACTGTGGATACTTAAAAAAAATATTTTTTTATATAAACTTTTGTTTTATTAGTATTAGTTTATAAATTAAAAAAAATAGTGCAATAAGTTTTGAACACTAGAAGATAATGAAACGAAATTTTAGTCAAAGCCAAATTTGTTAGTGTTTTGTATCAGTAAAACAATTGACTTTGTAATTATCTCAGTGTTGTGCATACAAATATAACCGTAAAGTTTAAAAAAAATGTTTTACGCTACAGTAAGCATTTTTTTTTAAATGTCAGTAAATCCGTCATTACTCGACTATGTGGGTGACCGTGATGTATCATTTTTTCTCCACCAAAGCATTACTTTTTACTTGCCCTTCGGCGGTGGAAAAAGTATCATAGCAACATAGATACAAACAAACAAGAAAGCAAGCGTCAACAACTAAATATTTATTTAACTAAAAAAAAAAACAATCTTTTTATTTATAACTCAATTGAACAAATTGGTTATTATTTGATCGAGCTTATCTAATAACTGCTTATTAATACGGAATTAAAACGCAATCGGAGAGGCAATTAAAAAAACAATAATTATTGTTGACAGTGTCCACTGGCAGCTTTGTGTTGCATACTATAGCAAGTATTCAAAAAAACATGTTTTTGCATTAATTTTTCGAGGTTTAAAGAATAACGTATTATTAGCGTATTATTTTACTTAAAGAAAAAGTTACTTTTCATGGCTTGCTTTCTATTACCAGCTGTTAAACACGAGCGCGTAAAGTATCACTTTTTCTCCATATAAAATAATATACTCTCAAATTATTTTTTTTTTATTTTAAACAAAATGTGCTTTTTAAATGTTCTTTGTCTTTCTCTTTATTTTTCTGTACCTAATTAAGCCTTTTTATAAATTGCATAAACAGGATAATGCAGATACATGACAAAAATGTAAAACACTGGCATTCTCTGGCATGTTTTAAAGCATTTAAATTCTTGTCACATGGGCATTAAAAAAATACGTTTAAAGTGAAATACTATCAATTACTGATAATAATAAATATACTCTTGACCTACAAACTTAAAGAAATTACTAACTACCAGTAATTTATCAAACAAAAAAATGTTACAGAAGACGCTAAAAATGACGTTCCTCAGCTGCAATACATTTTTCAATGTTTTTTTTTCAGATTGTTTTATTCGTGAAAAAATACCAGGCATCGCCCGAGTTTCCCGTTTTTAAGTGCCTCCAAAAAAATTCAAGAAGATTACGGTCTAGATGACTTTTTAAAATTCCCATCCGACGGGTTTTTAAAAATGAGTCAAAACATTTCTGATAATGTTTCTGTGTTTTACGTTTGTTTTATGTTTATACATTTCCCTGTGTACGCAAAAGATAAATTGGTATTTACCAAAGGCTTAACTGCCGAAAAAGGACAGAAGTTACTTAGAAAACTGAAGAGGCATATTTTGTTCAAAAGAATAATTTTTAAAAAATATTGTCAGTGGCGTACCACATTAAAAAAGAAAACTACGATAATATTTACCAGAAGCGTGATTTAGGTATAAAACGCTATTTTTAGCCAATAAAAAAATATGTGCAAGGGGCCTATTGTCGGAGTTTGATGGTGGTTCGGATACCCACTTAAGCTGTCGGCAAGGTCTAGCAAAAAGTATTCGAAAGCCAAATAAGGCACACAGGTTTCCTGGCTTTTAAGTCTAACGTAATCCACTGCCAAATAATGGCAATTTAAATATTTCTGTTTTTTAAGGCCTATCTTTTCCATTCATTTCAAATTGGTAAATAAAATACTTCCGGTTGTATCGGTCTGGAACAATTGTATTAGGTAAATCAATATTTCACATTTGCTCAGCACGACGCTTACACATAAATAGCTATTAAAGATAAAATTGGAACGAAATAGAGTAATACGAGGAGCACAGGAGCAGTCAGAGTGAAGCACTAAAGTTTTCCCACATCACTATTATCTTACCAAATTTTAAAAACCAATTATTAACCATTATATAGCTGTTTTACTGTGAACATAGTCAATTAAATAGTGGTAACTAAATATTAAGCCTTATCAGCAAATACATAAATATTAAAATATGCCAGACAATGCAGAGAACACCAAAGTTTTGAAAAATCACTTGTATATTTTTATTTGAATTAAAAAAAGAAGCTATCAATTCGACACGAATGTATGTAATGTTACTGGAATTGTAAAATATTTACATTTGATCTTCTAATTGGGCTTTTAAACAAATATATACAATTTTATAGGTGCTTGTATATAACTAAAATTGGTAGAAAAAAGATTTGGACCGTCCTTAAAGCTTAAATTTTATAAAGTATACGTAGACCCTTGGTAGACTTATTGCTGAAATCAAATTTTCTACCAGTTTTAGTAAAGTAAACTCAGTATTCGAAAGTAATATAAGATATATTACATCCGAAACTGATGCTTCTATGTAACTAAAATTGGTGAAAAAGTTTGAACCAACCTTAAAGGTTAAATGTTATAAAGTAGACCCAGAGTCTTGATACTTATCATTGAAATAAGATGTTTTACCAGTTTTAGTAAAGTAAACTTAATATTCGAAAGTAATATAAGATATATTACATCCGAAACTGGTGTTTCTATGTCAATTTTACCATGGAATACATTTCAACCACCTTTAGTGACCTAAAATTATGAAAGGGCGATAGACTGAACTAATACTCATCTGAGTTTTAGCATTTGGTGTAACTAAAGTTGGTATTTTTTTTATTTAACGAAATATGGTAGATATCCCTACATATGAATTTCTTCGAAATTGCGTCATGTTACTTGAAAAAAATATATTTTTACCACCTTTAGTTAACTAAAATTACCAAATGGCGATAGACTGAGCTAGTACCCATCTGAGTTTCAGTGTTTGGTTTAACTAAAGTTCGTTATTTTTTTTTTCTTTAACGAACGATGGTGGATATACTTACCTATATAATTTTTTTAGAATTTATTTCATTTTAAACTAATATCTTTATTGGCAAATCTCTAATGATATCGACTAATAAGCAAAATATTAACGAAATACATTTAATTATTATAGGTTTTATTAATATTACAAACACAATTATTATAAATATTCGTGGGCTGGCTTGAATTGGTGGTTTGATGAATCTGGTTTTAACTTTTCATTTTATTTGCGTTGTTATTCTGATCATGAGTAAAATGGCTGTGTTCACCAACTCCTTCTTGAAAATCAAATCACGGGAGATGTTTGTTATTTTACTTTTTTAGTGTAATTCCTATATCAGAGCACTGATTTCCATAAAATACTGTTCTTACCAACGGGCTTTTTTGTACAGCCTTGAATTGGTTGACTCAGTAGGGTTTTGGTGTAAAATAATCTGTCTCTGAGTAAGTTCATTTTCATCAACTTCTTAACAAACGAACGGAACTCCACACTATTCCTTATTTTCAATTTTCTATATTAATTATCTGAAATACAGCTACTTCATCAGAATTTAAACTGTTAAAAATTCACAACTGTCTTATACACTTGAGATTTGGGTGTATATCTGGTTTAATTTGAATTTATCTAATTACTAGATTTATTTCATCGGACATGTTCTATACATTATTTAAAATAATTGATCGTACAGACGTTTAAATTAGTAAATTATCTGCGTTTTACAGAACCGTTAACTACAAATAATATTTCGAACTATTAATAAAACATATGTCTAAAAAACAATATCAATTGTCACAATGTTAATTTATTTAGTTTTTTTTTATGATTGATGATTTATATTTAAATTGTTAAATGTAAATGAGCCCGTTTAGTATTACTAGAATAATAAACGTGGCAACGTTACTTCTTAACTCGTATGATGCTGCTTCATTTTCCATCAAAATGGTTTTTATCACGATGCATTTAATTTTTAGTTTTGCCGATTGTAGTAAAAAACTTTTTATTGATTGGTTTATAACGTTAATAGTTGGTTATAAACCTTTAAGTCAGTGAAGTTTAATTTGTCGGAAGAAACCGGAAATGCTTTTAAACAGAAGGTAGTAAAGGTAGTAAAGTATCTCGTAAATTATTTTTAGACGTTTATAATGGCGGAGGCCAAATCCCAGAAATATCTTATTGACTATATTTGAGAGTATCTAATAAGGGTTTGTTCAAGTAAGTTTTTGTCCTATAAAAGGTATATTTTTAGGTAAAAAACAAATATGTTATACTAAACTACCCGTTTTATTTTGCATTTTATATTCTTTACAGGTATGGAGGGATTCTGCCTTAACGTATGTACATAAATAAGAATGGGCTATCCTGCCTATACAGTCTCACCCATAAAGTCCGCATCAAATGGGAACATTTTTCCCCAATTAATTTGGGTAAATATTCTTTTTGCAAAAAGTTTTTGCTTCAAAAATCATGCCAAATAATGAATATAAGGATGATAACGTGACTGTTTTTAGCTGTCAAATTTGATATTTTTTTTAGTCGAAAAATAAAGCATTATCTTTTAAAAATTTTAAAAATGGTATAGGAAAAAGTTGCATATTTTTAAATTTTACACCCACATACCAATTTTCAGCTCTCTAGTACAATTTTATTTTTTTTTAACTTTTTGTAGTTTTCTACTATACGGATTATCCGAATTTAGTTAAAACCCTCTAAAATGTTTTTTTTATATTAAAATTATGTTTTATATGTTATCCTGATACTTAATAATACTGGTACAAATAATTTTGTAAAAAATTGGAAAATACCCCAATGAAATAGCGTCAAACTTGATGCAAATGTGGTATAATTTTCACAAAAACTGACATAACACACTGAATTTTTGTTTATTATTAAATAGTTACATTAAAAAATCGGACAATGTTATAAAATTATTTTTAATTTAAATACTGGTTACTAAAATGCTTTTTCAAAACTGTAACTGCAATGTTAAAAAAATAAACCCTTGCATTAACGATTGATCGTAACGCAACATAGGGGAAGAGTGTTATGAAAGCAATTCAACAAAATCAATGAAGCAATGATACGTCAAAAAAGCAGTTGTCAAGAAATTTATTTGGGTTGTTTTATAATATTTTGTCCTAAAAAAATGTTAACATTTTAAGAAAAACATATTATAAAATTACTCAAGTAAACAATTTCTTGACGACTACTTTCTTGACGTGTCAGATATGTTGCTTCATTAATTTTGTTCAATTGTTTTCACGACAATCTTATCCTATGTTGCGTTATGATCAATTGTTAATGCAAGGGTTTATCTTTTTAACATTGCACTTAGAGTTTTGAAAAAGGATTTTAATTACCAGTATTTAAATTAACAATAATTTCATAACATGTCTGATTTTTTAATGTAACTTTTTAATAATAAACATAAATTAGGTGTATTTTGTCAGTTTTTTTTTAAATTATACCACATTTGCATTAAGTTTGACGCTATTTCATTGGTGTATTTTCCATTTTTGTACAAAATTATTTGTACCAGTATTATTAAGCATCAGGATAACATTTAAAAGTTACTTTTAATATGAACAAATAATTTTAGAGGGTTTTAAATAAATTCGGATAATCCATATAGTATAAAACTACAAGATTTTAAAAATATGCAACTTTTCCCCATACTATTTTTCAAAATTTTAAAAAATAATGCTTCATTTTGCGATTTTTTGAAAAATATGTCAATTTGACAGCTTAAAAAAGTCACGTGATCATTCTTATATACATTATTGGGCATGATTTTTAAAGCAAAAACTTTTGGCAAAAAGAAAATTTACCTAATTAATTAGTTAAAAATTTTTCCATTTGATTCGGACTTTATGGGTGACACTGTATATGCTATATTAAATCAGGTACGAGTTATTATTTTTTTTAGAAAAACAATATGTAATCTAAGTTTTTAAGGAAGAAATGGTTTTTTTAATACTATTTTCGGTCGCTTTTCTTTAAACCTATATGCAGCAAGGTTGAGAATTAACTTTTAAAACTACAAAGGGGGTTGAGTAACACCTTATTTTTTGTGGTACTAATTGTATTATTTTCTAAAATATTTTTTGAATTAAAAATATGTATACCACATACAAAATAAACTGTATGAATATAATATATTTCTTTTATTGTTTTTTTTTTAAGTAGATTAAGGTAAGATATTTTAGGAACACTGAACATATACACTGCTCAAAAAAATTACCCGAACACTTTTTAATCATCTTGTAAAATATTAGCTTGGTGTTTTTAGACAAAAAGGTTATATAGCTTAAGTAAAAGGTTCTGTTACAGTAGATAATTTATATCAAATAAAATTTCTTGTAGCTTTTATAATTTTTGAGATATTGACGTTTTAAATTATAAAAATAATTGTTTATATTTCAAAAACTATGAGGGTTAAAAAAATTATAGAACATAAAATTCAGCTTTCTAAATTGTTTATATAAAAAGTTATATAAATATTTTTTGATAGGTTGGATAATAAAGGAGATATGTTATATATTCTACGCTTTGTTTTTTGTACTTTTTTAATTTGTAAGTTTTTTTCTAAAAATCCAAAATAAATTAAAGGATATGTATACTTTTGTAAAAATTAATTAAATACTCACAAACATATACAGAGTGCATTAAAAAAAAAGAATTTATTATAATATTTTTTATTTATAACCTATATAATTTTTTTAAAAACATTTTACACATTATTTTACATATTGTTATTATTAACAATATATTAAATATATATAATAATATCTTTTATTTTAATATTGTAAATAGGAAAACCTTTATAGCATATCTCCGTATTTTTGGTGTTTTACAATTTTGATACGCCATCTTGGATTAGCCATCTTGAATTTAATTTTTTTTAAATTTCGACCTTAGGTTTGTGATTAGTATCCACAAAAATCCCCAAATAAAATGTAAAATTCCCCGCATTTTAAGTTTTTTTCTATTTTGATACCTCTGCCAGTTAGGATCCACTCACTTGGCTTTTGAGTTTTTTAAATTTCGACATCATATTCGTGATTGCTGTGCCCAAACAAGCCTAAGTAACAATATTCCAAAATATCGAGTAAAAATATGTTTTACCGATTTACCCAAAGACTAAAAATTTCAGTTGCCATTTTTTCAAATTGGGACAAAATTTAAAAAAATAAAAACATTTTCTCAAAAAGGGCTTCGACAATCATTTCCAAATTTCATGAGCCTGTTTAAAACAGTTTACCTCGTATCATGCGTCGGGACATTAGGAAAATTAAATTTAATCGTTATTATTTGCGAAGTTAAAAAATAGGTAAATAAAATATGCAAACATAATAAATGCATTTTTTATATCTTAAAGGCATTTAAAATCCTTGACAGTACACTTAATCAAAATTAAAAAATTACATTCCAAAACAGACTTCCTATTAACCTGATATAGTAATTTATTTGTTAATTAAAATAAACAAATTAAATTAATGATTTAGTGGTAATTAATTCCATAAGAAAATTATTGCTATTATTGTGTAAACCAGTAAGATAGGTATATAAAAAAGCATTTAATTACTTTATTTTTGGTGCCCTTATTAAGCTTTTCATTTACTTTAACCCTGTATGCGTAAAAAATATTAATAAATCTATGTCCCTGTATTTATTTATTTGTATAGCTTAAGTCAGCAAATACACTAAAAGCAGAAAATCGTTTATTTAATTAATAAGTTTAAAGAATATAGGGTTAACTTAAGTCAGCAAATACACTGAAAACAGGAAATGGTTAATTTAATTAATAAGTTTAAAAAATATAGGGTTAACCATTGTACGACCTTAGATATTGCGGAGTTTTTTTGTGGTTTGATTCAACATTAAAAAATGTTACGCTTTTAAAGGTTAATGGAACAGACTACATATCCGTGTCGAATAAGAAAATAGTAGTTAAAATAAACGCTAAAAAAATGGAAGTAACTATTTTTAACTTTTAAAAGACAGCAAATTAGTGTTTACAACAAGATATCAAAAGTTACATTATACTATATTAAAGGTGGCAATAAGCTGCACCTAATGTTATTTAATTCAAAGCTGTTTGTAAAAACAAAAACCTTATTTTTTAAAATTAAAATTAAAAGTTGATGGTTTAAATATGTTAACGTATTTTACTGGCAAAAGTAAAAAGGTGGATAAAATTATAAAAACTTTTAAATAAATACTAAGAATTGTTTAATAAAAATAGAAATCACAAAGGTTAACCGAACGTACAAACGTTCTGTTCCAAATACACTGCTCAAAAATTAACGAAACAGCTCTTAGTCAATTTGTAACTTTTAAGGCGTTAATTATATTTAGATCAAGCTTAGATATTTCAAAAGACACACATTTTCTTGCAATAAATTAAATAATGTGTCACTTGATTAATCATTTACCTCTAAGAAAAAACTTACAAATTAAAAAAGGTATAAAAAACAAAGTGTCAAATGTATAATATATCTTCTTAATTAACCATCCTATCAAAAAATATCTATATAACTTTTTATATAGACAAATTAGAATGCTGTATTTTATGTTCCATACATTTTTTTGTATCTTTTAAAGTTTTAAAGATATAAACGATTATTTTTTAAATTTTAAAAGTCAATATATTAAAAACTATAATAGTACAGTGAATGGGGAGAAAAAGTTGTTTGACCTCCGGATTTTTTGTACAGTTTTAATTTTTATGAAAATTTGGAATTAAGTTGCTTTTACCCTCTAGATCAAAGTTTATATATGCTTAGGGTGTGTATTCTATTTTTGGGGGGTAAAAACCACACTTATGCTAAAAAATTAATAAACCATAGAAATAGACCTTATGTAAATTAAAATCATAGCTAAATGTGTGGAAAGAATCTATTTTTATGTTGTGAGTTATATTTAACATCATATTTTAACGTTTTAACCTTTAAAAATCACCCTTAATAACGAAATTCCAAAAAAAAATTTATTTATTTTAAAATTATTTAATAACGCTTTTATTGTAGTAAAAAATATTTTTACAGTTTACGGTAAAATAAATATTTAAATACCATAACTCAACCTTTAAATAACCACCCCTTATGAGATTCACAAAAAAAACTTTTGACAAATTAAAACGATTTGATGATAAATAATAATTATAGTCCCGGAAATGAAGCTAAAAAATTGCAAAACCTCGCAATTTTTGTTTCCTGCATCGATTTGTATAAAAATTTGGAATTAGGCGCTTCTAACCCTCTACTTTGAATTCTATTTTATAGTGATATGCGCCGTTTGTTTTTTAAGGGTGAAAACTACCCCTAATTGTCAAAACTTGTGGAATAACATTTTAAACCTTAAGATGGGTAAAATTTGGTTTGAATTAGTTGATTAATGATTGTTTTATGCTTTAGAATACAATTTTAAAATATTTTAACCCTTAAAACTCAACCCTTGTTAGAGCTTAAATTAAAAAAAATATTTACCCTAAAAATAATTGACCATAGTGATTTAATTTTAGAATGCTGTTGCTTAAAATATGTACTAATTTCATTTCGCAACTTTTCGACCCTTATAAATCAACCCTTATTATAGCCTAATTAAAAAAAAGATTTATACCCAAAAAATTAATAGCTTGACAGATTTAATAATTAAAAATATTACTGCCTGAAATATTACCAATTTCATTCTTTTGCAAATTTTCAATCCTTAAAAACCACCCTTTACAACATTGCAATTTTTATAAACCAATATAATAGATATAAATAGGAAAAGAGAGTAGAATTGCATACAAAAATTATACCGGTTAAAGTATAAAGTATACCGGTTTTATAGAATATTATGCCCCGAAGTGGGCTATTTTTTAAACATAGCTTCTTTAGTTTTAAGGATAAAAAGTTTGTTCAAAAATAATTTTGTAGGGTTTTTTAAGAGCTACAAGGCTATGTAAATTAAATTCTTTCAATCCTTTAGTTTTAAAATGGGATGAGTTTAAGGGCTAGAATAAGGTGGTGCTCGCTCTTAAATAGGGTTTAAACGGCCATATCTGGCAAATATTTTGTACAGAAAAATATTTAAAATAAAAAGTCTTTGTTATCAAAAAAACTATAATGGCTATTTTTACGAAATTGCGGAAAATCGTTTTTTACTTTAAAGCTCCAATTTTTTTAAAATCAAGCATTAAAATTTTGTTAAACTTTTAGAATCTATAGACCTATTTTAATTAAAAGGGGAATTAGGGGGTTGTTTTTAATGATCTTTTCTTAGAAAAAAGTAGGGACCGACCTTATTTTTATCATAACTCGCTTAATTTTCATGCTAAAAACTCTTTTTTTGTTTTTAAAAGAAAGGTCTTATTATATACTTTAAAAAAGACCTTGAAAAGTGCAAACTTTTCCCGCTATTTGACTTTGAATCTTTTAAATTTAACATTTAACGAACAAAAGCTACCCATTAACAAGCCGTAGCTCGGTCTGTATTGGTTGTAGAGAAATTATAGAAATAACTTTTTTTCTAGTTTTTTTATAAGCTAAAATTTTACTTTTTAGTTTTTTTTTTGATAAAATGCATATTTTTAGAGTTATTCGTGAAAACTCAATTAAAAACTTCAATTTTTTCGTCGAAAAACTTTTACTTTCAATCGCGAATAACTCGAAAAATATAAGTTTTACGAAAAAAATGTATAGAACATTTTTTACCTAAAATAACTTTCTTTATCGATTTCTGTAGATAAAATGCAATAAAAAATTTCCACCCCCAAAAAGGGGTGGCAACCACCCCCAGGATAAAAGCACACCTCGCCATGATATAAACTTTAATCCTTGGGCTATTCCCTACCCTCTGTGAAAATTTCGGGTAAATCCATGCAGGACAAAAAATTCTAGCCAAAATGCCTCATCTCCTGTGCTATAAAAGCTACAAGAAATTTTATCTGATATAATTTATGTATTTTTACAGGACCTTTAATTTAAACGGTATAACCTTTTTGTCTAAAAACGCCAAGCTAATATTTTACAAGTTTATTAAAATGTGTTCAGTTAATTTTTTTGGGCAGTATATATAAACGATGTTCAGTGTGCCTAAAATCTTTAACCTTAATCTAAGTAAAAAAAACAATTAAAGAAATATAATATATCTATATAGTTTATTTTGTATGTGGTATATATATATATATATATATATATATATATATATATATATATATATATATATATATATATATATATATATATATATATATATATATATATATATATATATATATATATATATATTTTTATATATATTTATTTAAAAAATATTTTAATAAAAAATATTTTAGAAAAAACAACAGTACCACAAAAAATAAGTTATTTAATCCCCTTTGTAGTTTTAAAAGTTAATTCTTAACATTGTTACATAAAGGATTAAAGAAAAGTGACCGTAAATTATAATAAAAAAACATTTCATTCTTAAAAGGCAAGGTAACATAATGTTTTTCTAAAAAATAAATAACTCGTACCCTATTTAATATAGCATATATAGCTTTGGCAGGATATTTCATACTTATTTATGTACGTTAAGGCAGAACACCTCCATACCTGTAAAAAATACAAAATGCAGAATAAAACGGGTAATGTAGTATAATATATTTATTTGTTTTTTTACCTAAACATTTACCTTTTATAGGGCAAAATACTTACTTAAACAAACCTCTATTAAATCCTCCCAAATATTGTCAATAAGTTATTTCTGATTTTGATATCCGCCAATATAAATGTC
This sequence comes from Listronotus oregonensis, assembly GCA_019359885.1. Lineage (NCBI taxonomy): Eukaryota > Metazoa > Arthropoda > Insecta > Coleoptera > Curculionidae > Listronotus > Listronotus oregonensis. Next base: position 59,130 of record JAHBCN010002430.1, on the reverse strand, counting down.
TAAAAAGAATTTACGAGATACTTTACTTCCTTTACTACTTACTGTTTAAAAGCATTTTCGTTTCCTTCCGATAAATTAAACTTCACTTATTTAAAGGTTAATCACCAAGTACTAAAGTTATAAACTAATCCATAAAAAGTTTTTACTACAATCGGCCAAAACTAAAAATTAAACAGGCCCATTTTGTATCCGAATAGAGTCAAGTCCCAATTTAGAGCGAGATTTGTACGCCTTCAGTCCCGTATTATGGTAATGCCTGAAATGTGGAGTAAATATACTTAATCTTTTATTTTATATGTTCAGTTTATGGTTCTTCTATCCTTATCACATCTAGGGTGACATAGAGGCATATGCGTTGTCACAGAATTAGGTATTCCCATAGGTGGACCAGTTTGCAATTCTCGCACAACACAACCAAAGTTTTTTTTTACAAATATTCTGTTACAAGTGAGTATCTATTGATAACAAGATTATATATACCATTGGTTTAGTTGGGTGGGCTCTGGATAATCCCGATATCAATCTTCTCTGTTTTTTTCATAAAGAAATACACTTTAAATTTTAAATTAATTTAGCTGTTAAACCAATTATAACCAAACGAAATTTGTATTTACCACTGCATTAGGCAAGTAAGGTGAATTATTTTCGTTATGACATTTTATTCATATAATTTATGTTAAAGTTATCACCAAGTCCTCTCATTTAAAATAACTTGTTACCGCGGTTAGTACCTTAAAAATTCTAAATAATAAGATTATCCAAATATTTAAATTTGTTGCAAAATATATGTTACAAAACGTTGTTTTCCACGCAAGACAATAGCAAGTAGCTTGGAGAGGTCATTTTAAAATCATTATTTATAGGTTAAGGTTTTTAAAAATAATTTTTATTTATTAGTGTAAGATCATATATTTTTTTCAGTATTTTGATTCTTTTTTGATTATTTATTTATTTATTTTTTTTTTGGTTATAAAGGGCATATGACATAATTTTAATTTTAAAAAATGTCATAATTTTATAACAGTCGTATTTTAAATGTTCTCTTTATTATAAGATAAAACCAAAATTTGCTTGGAGTTGGTTTCTTGTTAAAAATACCAAATTTAAAAATTGTTAAACATAAATTTAGTTAGTATTGATCAAAAAATAAACAAGTACGCTCCAGAAGATATTTGATGGTAACCTGACAAACCGCAAAAATTGTAAGCAATTTCTTTTATTAAACAACTTTTTCTTTACAAAAACGCTGCATTAATTGTAGAACTGATAATATTGTTCTTATTTACTGTTAAAATGGTTTTGTCGATAATTAACCAAAAATATATTTTCTAGGCAATCATATAAACGAATTGTTTTAAATGCTGGCAATTTTAAAAAGTTATAGCACTAATTTTATCAATCATGGAACATTTTGGACGTAAAGAATGTCTTCTCTGCAACCAAAAGAGCCTTTTAAACGAAAACAAAAAAATAATTACACTTGTCAGATTGTTAAATAAAAAACGATTAAAATTTTGGCCTCATTTGGAAGAGAATCTTTTATGATTTAAATATATTATTATTTTGCCAGCCTATTTTAAAACTGGTATCCATTCGACAAGGTGGAGAATTTTACATTTTATTGCAATTGTATTTAATTTATTTTGATTTAATTTTATTTTAAAATATTTTTTGAAAGTAAGTAAATAGTTGTAGGGTATCTTTTAGTTGTCACATTATCTTTGTCTTTAAACATGTATAAATGTCAAAATTTACTTTATTTTATTTATTATTTATTCTCTCACTTAATTAATTAATTATTTTTTATCGGTAGCTAGTTATCAGAGAATGTAACTTTGGTTTTTTTCTACTTTACAAAATAGACATCAGGCCTGATGAAAAACATTTACCAAACCCAAATATATTTAATGTATAAAACCAATATAAACGACAACTACCTCTTAACAACCTTGATTATTTAGAGAGATAGATCTATTCTAAAGAGAGTTACAGTTATCTTGAGGTTGCAATAACATAATCTTTAAAGTATTTAAATTAAAAGTTCAAATTAGGATCTCAGTCGTCAATTTTTAATTTTGTTGTTTTAATAATGAATATCACTTTAAATCAGGTACAACACAATTAATAAACCAACAAAATTAATTCTTTTGCCGAAGTCGTTAAATTGAAAACAAAATTTCCCTTATTTGTACAATTTTTTAAATTCTATAAATCTAATGGTTTAAAACTTAATGCTGGTTTTGTGAATTCAAGACAAAAATAAATATAAAAACAAAAAAATCTTAAGTAATAGCTAGATATAAACATATTATTAATTTTAATATAAGAGGTTAACAAAAGAAAGTTTTAGACCAAAGCAAAAATTTTATTTAATTACTTCAAAAATGCCATTAAAAATATGAAAAAATAATAATATTTTTTATTATTAATATATATTTTTAAAACCCCTATTGATAAAAGAAATTTAATTCTTATTTGTGCAAAGAGATACATCAATTTAGGAATTAGTATAATTTGCTTTTCATTGTAAAAGGTTTGCTCCGCATACTCAATCAGACTAATGAAACGTTTTGTAAATATCGTGAGTTTACTTCTCCGTCACAATATACCTGTTGGACCCGGCATTCGGACGCGCTTTTCTGCCTCCATCCCGGCTCCGGCGATTCCCGGTGACGTGAGCATCTAGGCAAGATCAATTCTTAGGCACCACGCCGACTAGCGCGCCGCGACGCCTACTGGAGCCAGTTCTAAACCAACCAGCGACCGTTATAGTTAGTTTGAAATCGCGCTTTGCTTTCGCTCTATAGACTGCTACATTTAGAGGCTAGTGTGTTGCTCTATGTAGCTCTAGATTCACTTTTCGTCGATCGCAGGTGCCTAGTTCGAGCATGTAAGTTTTAGTGTTTGTTTAAATTATTTTTAGTTAAGTTTATGACTTATTTCGTTCTTTTTGTTGTAGTTTTATAGTGTGTTAAAAGTCCTTCCTACTCCTTCCCTTAAACTTTTTAAAACTTTTCTTTTTAAGCACCAATTTAGTTTTGTATATGAATTATTGATTAATTTTTACAATAAGTGAAACAACACAATTTTCTTTTAAACTAAAACCTCTGTTTAATACTTAAAAATGATTATGTAAAAATAGCTGAGAGAACAGCCGACAAGAGAAAAACCACGTACTAATGCAGCAGGAATCCACAAGTTGCAAAGCATAAAAAGCACGTGAGTTACATGTTAGATTGGTGTTAGTTTTATGTGTTTGTTTTATTATATGTCCTTATTTTACCAATCAAAATACTTAATCTCTATATACAAAAATTTCTACCGCTTATCTGTATATTAAAAAGGTTATCTAAAAACAGTGTAAAATATAAACCAAAAAAAACGCAAAAGTGCAAACTACAGCGCTAATTATAGAAACTGTAATTGATTGATAAGTAAATAAAATTATTTATTTTTTGGAAACCCACTTATAGGATGTGAAGAATGTATTGGTTAAAAAAGAAAAAAATTAAAAGAAGTACCTTTCGTTTTTTTTTTACTTTTTTACTTGGGATAGTCGTCAAAAGTTTAAAGCCTAACTTGTGTACCGTCGGTGTTTTAAGTGAGATAATAATTTTTTGTAAATACGGGACTTTAAAATTTTAAGGTTTTAACGGGGAGAGAAAAACTCTGCAGGCAGTATACACCACCTTCTAGACACTTCAAGTATTAAAAAAAAAACAAAGTGGACTGTGCGGGGCCTCTCAAGTTAGACTGTAAAGGAAATAAGACTGACATGGGCAGAAGCCGGAAAATTAATTAGTGACAGATTAACAACAGACAACCAGGGTCACGAGATGAAAGCTTTTCTATACGCGTGAGATCATTAATAAGGAGAACAGGTCTTCTTTGTACGAAATCAAGAATGCCAATAGTTGTGGGAGACGTTATAACCCAGACATAACAACAATTTTCTAGAGAATGTCTAATTAATTATCCTTAAGGAATATACAGATGAGGTTTCTTGTAATAGTATTGCCTTAATGGCCCTTTATTCTGCAAAATTGGTTCGCCCATAAGTAAAGAATGAGTATTGGCAGACTTTTGTCGTGACAGCAAAAATAACTGTGTTTTGAAGACATAAAACTTAAAACATTAAATCCAATATATTCTTCCATTTTCCAAATTGGGCTTAAAGACTGGCTTAAGACACTGAATATTAAAGTGAAGTGCGCTATCTACAGCAAAATTATACATGGGAATAATTGTGAAAGAGCTAAGGTCATTAATGTAAAAATGAAATAGATTTGGCGCCATTACTGATCTCTGGGGCACCCCAGCAGACATAAAACTAAAATCATTAAATCCAATATATTCTCCTATTTTCCAAATTGGGCTTAGTGACTGGCTTAAGACACTCAATATTGAAGTAAAGTGCGCTATATTCAGCAATATTATAAATGGGAATAATTGTGAAAGAGATAAGGTCATTGATGTAAAAATGAAATAGAGTTAGCGCCAGTACTGATCTCTGGGACACCCCAGCATTACCTTGGTGAAAGCTGGAAGAGTGACTATCTACAACAATTGATATATCTGTTGCCCTAACTGTTTGGAACAGCGGCCGCACAAATGAGGGAAAAAATTTTATTTCAAAAATGTTGCTTCTTAAAAATGGTATTTGCAAATATAAACACGATTAAACATATTTTAGAAGTAATCCTGTTTATTAATTATACAACTGTTAAACAAGTTGTATAATTGGTAAATAAAATTACTTCTAAAATATGTTTACTATAAAAGGAATTATCGAAATAAAAAAAAGCCTTGTACGACAAAAAAATATCAGTAACCAAAGCAAATATACCACAACTTGATCAGCTAAAATCTCAAAACCGCAAACGCCATACTGTACAGTGAAACTAAATAAATCCGACCTGTATATTATAAATATTTTAAATAACAGTATATCCTTATCCTCAATAACATAAAAAAAAATATCAAATGTATTTATTCTTAATATATAATATTTATATTAAATTATTTTTTATTTAAATAATAATTTTTATAATTTAAATTAAAATAATAAATTTTTTAAAATTTTTTAAATTTTAAAATTTTAAAAAATTTCCCCAATTAAAAAAAAATTTTTTTTTTTTCTTTAAAATTCAATTTTTTACAAATTAACCGAAGTTTAAATTTTTTAAAAAAATTGAAAATTATTTTAAAAAAAATTTATTTTGTGTTTTAAGGAAAAAATTAATTTTAACCTTTTTTTTTTTTCAAAAACCCCAAAAAAAAGGTTGAAAGTTTATTTTTAAAAAGCTATTGGGGAAAATCCCCTATTTTGGATGCTTTTAAAGGTTAATAAACAAAATTTTTTCCCTTCCTTCTTTGATTTTTTTTATTTTTTTAATTAAATATATTTAAAAATAAAAATATAATTATTTTTTTAATTAAAAATATTTTTAAAATTATTTAATTTTTTATTTTTTAAAAACTTTTTTTAAAAAAAAATTCCCAAAACGGCCTTTAAATTTTTTCCCTTTTAAGAAATATTTTTTTCAATTCAACAAAACTTTCCCCTTTTTTAATCAAATTTTAATTTTTTATGTCGGGCTGGTTTTCCTACAAACTTAAAATTTTCGTTAATAATTAATGAAAATTTTTTTTTCCACCGACGGGTAAAAGGGGTTTATTTGCTTTTTTAAGGTATTTTAAAACCTTTTTATTTTAAGATAATTTCTCTAAGTTCCCAACAAAAAGTAACCCTTTTTCATTTTTAAGCCAAATTAAAAGGGCCCCCATTTTTTTTTTTTCCTCACCCCAGAGTTCTAGAAAACTGCAACCCCAAATTTTTTTTCCCAAAAAATCTTTAGAAAACTTAAAAATAATTATAATATAAAATTAATATAATTAATATATATAAATTAAAAAAAATATTTTTTAAAAGGGGGTTTTAAAAGAAAAATTTTTATTTTTGACTTAATAAAAATAAATTTTTTGGGTAAAAATTTTTTTCACTTTTAAAAATTATGTTTTAACAATTTTATACCTTTCAAAAATAAAAAAAAATTAAAAAACAAAAAATTTTATTTGGGTATAAATAAGTTCTAAAAAATTTTTAAAATTAAAAAATGCCTTCCAATTTTAGAAAAAAAGGCCTATTTTAATTTGTGTTAAATTTATTTTTTCAATAAAATTTTTTAAAAAATTTTTTCATTTTTTTTGCTTTAAGTAAAATTTAAACCACTTACGCTAATAATTATAAAACAATTCAAAAACTTTATATAAACCCACAGACAATTAAATAAATTTTAATTTTTTGGAATTTTAATTTTTAAAATAATTTTTTTTTAAAAAATTAATAAAAACCATTTTTTAAAATTGTTTGTATCTTTTTTTTTGAAAACTTTTCTGTTTCCTATTTTTTAAATAAAGATTTTTGAATTTTAAGTTTTTCCTTTTAATTTAATAAAAAGAAAAAATTTTTTCCCAACACCAAAAAAAAGTACAAATTTTTATAAAATTAAAAAAAAGTTTTTTTTTTTAAACCTTTTCCTACGTAGTTTAGGAAAAAAAAAAACTTTTTTTTTTAATTTTAGAAAAGCTTTGAAAAAATTTTCTACTTTTAAATTTGGGGTAAAATTTTAAAATTTTATACCGGTTTAAAATTAAAAAAAAATTAAAATGTACCAAAAAATTTTATTCAATATGAAAAAAAGTTAAAAGAAAAATTTTCAAACTAAAGGATTTAATACCAATTTTCAAAAAACTTTTTTTTTTATTTTATTAAAATTTTTTTTAATTAAAAAAATTCCCCAAAATTTTTTATATTTTGAAAGGAAAAAATTGCACCCTTTTAAATTCAAAAACCCCGTTGAGCTCTAAAGCTCAACAGCAAAAAATTTATAATAAAGAAAAAGGGGAAATTATTTAAAAAGAAATTTTAACAAAAAAAAAAGGGGAACCGATTTTAAGTTTAATTTTAAATTTTTTTTTCCTTGAACTTTTTTCACCCCTTTTTAAATAAATCATTTCCCCCTTTCCAAAGTTTTTAATTTTTTAAAACCCATAAAATTTTTATATTTAAAAATTAATTTTAAATAATTATAAAAAATATTAATAATTATTTTAATTATAAATATTTTTAAAAATTATTTTTTTTTAAAAGCAATTTTTTTCAACCCATTTATTTGAAAAACAATTTCATTAAAAATTACTTTTTTTCGCAAAATCAGAAACAGAGAAACTTTTTGTTGGCTACAAATTGCTTTTTTATTAGGACTTTTTTTTATGTTTTCCACTAACTTAAATATTTGTAATTTTTTCCAGTTTAAGTTTTTTGGGCTTTTATTGGATCATTTTATAGTCTAACGCTATTGATTAAGCTGTTTTTATTATTGGCGTCTTTATTTTCCTGGATACCATCTGAAAATATTTCTTAAATATCCTTTTTTAAAAAATTTTCAGAGCACTAATTTCTGCTATGTTCTTTAATTATATTTACAACGAAGGTAATCATTTTTTTATAGACAAACATTATTTTAAAATAACTTATTATTAACATTAGTTATTAAGACCATTATTAAAGCTTTCTGTGTTAACCTGGCTATCTAAAAAGCAAGCAGTGAATACATTTATGATAATAAAAATCACAATGATTTTACACACACACACAAACAAAAATTTTGTTTTATTTGCAAAACATCTTTAAGAAAAACTAATAATAATAAGATAATTATAATACCGGTAAAAATTACATACTACACTGTAACCTCGATATATCGAAACTTAAGAGAACTAAAAAATGTTTGATATAAAAATTTTTTTTCCCAAATTTAAAGGTAAAATTTACATAACTTTCGGGCAGTCCAAAGGACCAAAATCTTAAATTACGTATAATAAAATTCGTTTTACTCTAATTATCGTTTTAATTTAAAAAACATAATATCCTTTATTTCGCCCCCCTTTTTAATTAATAAAAAAAAAATTTACTTTATAAAATAAACAAAAATTTTTTTTAAAATCCATTATTCCCAAAAGCCCAGGCCCTTTTGTATTTGGAAGTCCAATTTTAACCCCAACTTTGGTAATGACCGTATCTAAAAAAGGGGAAAAAGGGGGATAATCTTCCCCCAGTATGCCCTATTAAATGGTGAATAATTACCCCGATTATTTTTTGATAAGTTTTACAGAAAATATACCTACGAAGTGCAAAAAATAGTCATTTTGGAACAATCACAATTAGCATGCCATCGAATCAATATATACGCGACAAAAACTTTTTCCAATTTTTAATTTAACATACTGAGTTTAATTATCCAAAACTTTTATTTTTTTTAGAGACAGATAACTTTTGGCGATATTTTCAGCGAATTTTTTATCAAATTTCGTTTGGTTTAAATTTTATACTGAGCACAAACTGTTCCAAAATGGCTAGTTTTTGATCTTTCTAGGTGTATTTTAGAGTGAATCAATAGCGGTCTAATTTATCAATAATAATGCATGGTCAATTTTACCTCTTAGGGAAAAGGGTATTGTCCTGTTTTCCATGGGCTGGTGGTTAATAACTATTAATTGATTATATTTCTTATATACCTGTATTTATTGCTTGTTTTAATGGGTTATTAAAAAAATTAAAAACATTTCCAAAATTCAAATTTAAAAAAAAAAATTATTTATTAAATTTATATATATATATATATATTTTATATATATATTTATATATATATATATATATATATATATATATATATATATATATATATATATATATATATATATATATATATATATATATATATATATATATATATATATATATATATATATATATATATATATATATATAAATTTAAAGGGGGTAGTGTTCTTTACAACTTTTCTCCTTAATAGACCTTTACACCTGTAAAGAAAAATTATAAATTGGTCCATTTGTTTTTCAGTTTTTAATAAAAACCTAATCAAATGTTTTCTTATTTTAAAATACAGAACAAAATGTTTATAAAAAGTAAATATTGCATTACCTACCCTTTTTCTGTTTTTCTTTTGACACTACTATATTCCTAACTCTGTTAACGTATTAATAAAATAAGGCGTATGTAGAGGAATTAAATCAAAAGAGTTTAAAATACGTATATCAGTAAATTTAGCTAAAACATTTGTTTTTAATTTAAAGAAGTTTTTTTTTTGTTATTCGAGAAGTTTTAAGCTGGATTTACAGCTTGACGTTGCAGTTTCCGCTCATTGTTTAACATTAGCAGTTTAAGATCAAACAACGGATTTCTATTTATCAATTTATACTTTCTGTTATCATTCCGTTTGCAGTTCGCGAAACGTTTGAGTTAATTAGATTTAAGCTTTTTTCGTCTGACCTTCTTTAAAGCATATGATGTCTTAGGATGTTATAACGAGGTTTAAAAGCTGTTTGCATTATCGATTTTTTTCTTACCCCCCTTTTTGTTACTATTGTATTTTTTTATTATTTAATAATATTTAATTTTAATAATTTTCCTTGTGTTTTTTTTCCCTAGGTTCTAAATTTCATAAAGTGTGTCCCAATAGCTCATGAAATAATTGGCATTTGGGCTTTTGAGACAACTGTATTACAATAACACTTACTTTTTACCATCTTTCTTAAAACCAAATCAAAAACCAAAAAATTTTACAAAAATAAAAAAATTAAATAAATTTTTAAAAAAAATATAAAAATATAAAAAAAATATAATATATATATTTTTATATATATATATATATATATATATATATATATATATATATATATATATATATATATATATATATATATATATATATATATATATATATATATATATATATATATATATATATATATATATATATATATATATATATATTATAACGCTTCTATGTTCAGTGACAGAATAATAAAATATTCCCAAACAAATGCATCAAGCCATCAAAATAATTGGATAAAAACAAATATTTACGAAGATTTATTTGCAAAAGGAATGTAACTAACTTCAGATTCAGGCTAATGTGGCTGAAAAAAAACTAATGTGCAAAATATGTTTCATTTTGCCTTTTTTTCGACTTTATGGTTGGAAAAATGTAGATACTTAATTTTTTTTTAGGGATAATGGTGTATATAAACAATTTATAATACATTTGTTTTTTTTTTAATTTTTAATATCCTTTTTTTTACTAAAATTTTAATATTTTAGACCAAACAAGATAAGAAATAAAATTTATGTTAAAGAAGATTATAAAATTGTAAAAAAAAAAACAAAACCAGAAAATTGTAACATTCCTCTTTTTTACGAGCAGACCCAGAGCAGGCTGATAAAAATTGCTGTTCACAGACCAGCAAAGAGAAGAATCAATTATTTCTATCTCTTTTTAAAAAAGCTCTTTACAGTACTAAACAATTTACGGTTAATTTTACTCTTAATCCTCCTGTTAATTTGCCTTTTCCCAAACACTCAGAAATTTCGAAATCTATTTTTGGGTAAATATCGCTTTTCCCCTTTCTTCTTTTAATTCTAAAAAAATCTTATGGACTGAATAGCTAACAACAAATCCACTCACCTTTTAAATTTCTTTTTTCCGGGTTTTGTCAGTGAGCTGGAAAGACACAAATGCACAAGTTATCCCCAAGAAAATGTCCTAAATTGTTTCTTTTTATCATGGACCTATATTTCTTTTAGTTATTTGCAGTATCATACAAAAATTAATCAATTTTTAAATTATAAAAAAACTTGGAAGAATACAAAATTACGGATTCAGCAAAAAAAAAAAATAAACAGCTGGACTTTTTTTTATTTGTCTCCCTTAGTTGAAACATGTTCCTTACATTTCCTAAAGAATTCTAGATTTTGGCTCTTGACGTATCAAATGCATTTGACAAGGTCTGGAATTAAGGACTTCTAAAAAAATATATTTTTTTAAGGCCGTCTACTTAAACTTTCTGTATCCCTTTTTTTATTAATATTTCTATATATGGTGTTTTAACAATAGTACCCTTTATTATAAAATTCACTTCTGCCAGCCATTAGTCTCTGAACCTGAATTAGAAAATTTAAGCAATGTAATGCCGACTTTTTTTCATAGAATCATTAATTAATATTAAATTGGAGGACCAAAAAACTTGCGCAGTTTAACGCCTCAAAAATAATTAAATAGGATTATTTTTCCCTTGTAAGTATTACTTTTTAAAAAACTCTAATTTTGGGAAACATTATATTTATAGCCACATAACAGTTTTAAACATTATTTTTTCATTTTAATTTGTGTAGTTTTATGTATCCTAATTCAGACCCTGCTTGAAATAATGTTTCCCTTTTCTGGTAAATAACATGCCTGACAAAATCTTACCACTTTTATTTTTCAAGGAAAAGCTGTTAGCCTTACTAGTGACACTACTGTTTTAAGAATAATTTTTTCTTAAACCTAATAAGAAAGTTGAAATTATTTTCTATTTCAGGAATTTTTTCAGACTGGGTTCAAGGGTTAAAAAATATTCCTTTTCTTATTGCAAACCTTTTAAAAAGTTTTAGATTTTACTTTGGAATTTATTTTAAACCCCTTTTTTGTTTTCATTCATCTTTTTAAATTATCCAGTCTCGTATTAATAAACTGTCTCTTTGCTGTACTGTACTAAAGATACACACAGTAGGTTAATACTTAGGATTTGTCTTCGTGGAAATTAAAAAATACTGGCTATTATTTATATTTTTAAAAATTTCTTTTAACAATTATGCCCCTTAATTTCGCAGTAAAGTCAAGTCAAACCTATTAAAATAATAAACTTTAAAGGTTAGGCTAAACCGTTGAAGCTTCCCGCCGTGAGATTAGCAAAGTCAATATGTTGTTACTCGCCTGGAAAGTTTTTGGAGAATGGGACCATTTCGGTTCAGGTCCTGGGGCGTAGCGAACTAAGTTTGCTCCGTTCTATAATAATATTATATATAATATAACATATTATATTAATTTATATAATAGGACTAAGCACACCCCCTTTTTTTTTCCCCACCAGGACCAAAAAATTTTGGGTTTTTTGGGAAACTTTTCTGGCGATTAATCCGAACCAAAACATATTAAAGCAAAGTTAAGCAACGCCGGGAACGGCTAATAATTGGATTGGTGACCGCCAGTGAAGACCGTGTGCTGTTAGGTGTGGTTCGGAATCCACTTTTAACTGTAGGTCCCGTCTGGGGGATAACCCAGGCGTTGGGAGGTAGTAGTTATTAGTATGACGTCCGTGGAGGGGCTTTCCCTTTTTTTTTAAAAAAAAACCCTAAAATACAACCCCCATGTTACTATCCTTTTCACCTTGCCCCCGGGAATTGGGACTACAAGTGGGTTTACCATCTAAAAACCCAGCAATCACAGTTCCTAATACCTTTAGGGGCTTCATATAAACCTTTAGACTAGAAAGAAACTACAACATTAAAGGGGTTTTATTATTTTATTCGTTTAATTGACCCTATACTACGAAAAAAAATCGCGAAGTGCTGCCATTTAAAGAGATACATATTTAAGATAGGAGTGAATTTGTTCACTTCTCAGTTTTTTTATTTTAACTTTAATTTTATGCACTTTTCGTACACGTGCCTTAACAGGAAAGTCGTTTAAAGTTAAAATTCCTTATGCAAGTGTCACTTCTTTGAGCCAAAGAAAAAAAATTTTGATAAAAATATATTTAAAAACGAAGCAGAAAAAGCACCAAAAAGATTTTTTATTTTTAAAATATTGCCCCGTAACTTTTTAGCACGTGAATTTATATATAGGTATTGCTTCACAGGAAAATAAAAGCTATTATCATATTCTTTAAAATGGTTTTCAGTAAGAATCTTTAGAATAAGTAGATGATTTTTTAAAGTTGACTACTCTCATTGTTTTTTCTAAGTTTAAATGTTTTTTTTAACTTTGTCTTTTAACTTTTTCCCTGTCGACTTTGGTATACAGGATTGGCAAGGTAAGGGCTTGGAAGCCAATTTTAATGATGATGAGTGATGAGATTAAAAAGAGAACGACAACAATTTCCCCTATCTCACTTCCAATACGACGGTCGACGGTGCCTACGATTTGCTAGGATATTGTCGACAGTGTTGTCATTTCGTAAAATATTTATTAGCAAGTTTAGAAATGTTTTATAAATCATACATTTTATATTAAAAAAAAGTTAAGCGCTTTGCAGAATAAAATAAATTTGTAAAAATTATTAGTATTTAAGAATGGTTAAAGATACTTTATTATATTAATAATAGCTATTTGTTATTTTATTGAGCAAGACAACATGAATAACTTTATTTTTAGTGGTTGGCGACATTGCCCGTCGCATTTACTTGCATTGCCGTCCGGAGACCAGTTGATAATGAGTAGTGTCTGCAGTGTTGCCAGATAAGATAAAACAGAAATCGTGAAATACAAGACGAAAAATCGTGAAAAATTGTGAGGAGAGCAGGAGATTACAAATTACTTAATAATGGTTTTAAAAAGGAAAACACAATGACAATGTTTAATACATTTATTAAACTTGATGTAACTTTACACTAAATAAACGATTAGGTAACATAAATTTCAAAAAGTTGGCTTAGCGTAATCTAGGCAATAGGCACTAGTATATTAAGCTCAAAATTGTTTGAGTTAGTATTATCCTTTTTATCGCTATATAATATGTCACTACTACCTTACTTTCGTATAATGTTGTTATTAATAAAAAAACCATAACAATTTTTGTCGCCATTTAAACTTTTTCTAAATAAAATACTTTTGATGGTTTTGACTTATGTAAAATTTACAATACGAGACAGAACTGCGTGAAAATGCAAACAAATAAATTGTAAGCCACCTTTACCTGCAATCACGGGGAATCCCATGTCGTTCTGCCCGATAACCGCTTGTAGGCGGTGGATATTTCCCCGTCGTTTCTTTAAATATGCAATTGTTATCATCTATTACAGGAAAAAAGTAAATTAAGAATTTAAATGCAATATTTTATTTTAAGATAATTTATCTAAAAATCGTCATAATTGCTACCTTATTCGTATGATCGTAAAATAGGAAGCAAAATGTAATCTTACGAATAATCGTGAGATCTGGCATCACTGAGTGTGTGTGTGTTGTAGTCCGATCGAAGTATTTCCTCCTACTTCTTGGATCGGTAGAAAGGGAATCAGCCTTTACACGTTTTCTGTCTGTGTTTATTTCGTTCAAGCCTTTGCCTATTAAATTGACATCTCCTTTTATCGCACTGAAAATCTCCGCACCTAAGAAATTGGTTTGCCAGACGTGTATACCACATGACATAAAAAAGAAAGCTTAGTATATGTCATTTCAACTGGAGCCTGAAAAAAGTGTGGAGGAACAATAGTAACTGACAGAGATTTTTTTCTCTTCTTTCCCGTATTTTCTTTTTTTAACGTCTTAATACATAAAGTGCATAGAATTTAAGTTAAAATTAAAAAACTGAAAAGCGCACAAATTTACTTTTATTTAAAAAAATACCCTTTTGATGGTAGCACTTCGCAGTGGTTTCTAATTTTACGGTCAATTAACCATATGAAACAATAAAACTTTAATGTTTAAGTTTATTTTGCCCCTCTTTTTTTGACACAATCAATAGCCCAGCTGTCATAAAGTTATATAAAAACCTTTTACTCTTTCAGAAACAAGTATAATAATAAGTAATAAATAATAATTAAAGAGTTATCTCAAAAAGTGAAAGTGATAAAAAAAATTCTTTTACACAAGATGACTTTACACTTTAGGCAGCAATGTCTTTGATTTGAAATTCAAGATATTTAATATGGTTATTTATCTTCAGAAAAAAATGAATAAATAAGCTTTAAAGTATTTTTTACAGCAATGGCTAAAATAAAATAAAGGTAATGTTTTTATATTGGAAAAAAATGGTAATATGTTTTTTTTTTAGTTTAGTTAACATTAACTCAAAAATACTTAGTTAAGTAGTTAGTAAGTTTCGTTTGCAGAAGATGGTAAAATTAATAATTTCACCAAAAATTTGTAAAATAATAAATTTTTTTATTTAAGGTGCATTTATTGTTTTGTTGCTTTTAAAATATATTTTTTTATACCAAGTATTAAGTAATTTTTATAATAAAATCTCATAGTTACTGTTCTTTAAAACCTAATTTTAATAAATATATCTAATAATTTAATCGTCCCAACTTTTTATTAAATATTATTGATGCTAGGTGAACACCATGCATCAAAGAAAATTAATTACAGTGACATCGTGCTAGATAACCGCATATTGATTGTATATAACCTGCCAAGTACCAAACCGATCACAACCCTTTTAATAATGAGTAATTTGATAGATGTTATGAAAAACAGGGGCGGGAATATCATGGGACATATTGATTAATAAAACCACCTCGTGGTTACGTTAGGTAATAATTTAGAGTATAATTTTATAGGGGTAATTAAATTATCCTATGGCAAGACAAAAACAAGTATAACAAATTTTGTAGGCCAAATCTAGGCTACTGAAGACGTCAATCAACTTATACTAGTTAGACAATATTAAAAATTTCAAGGGTGTTTTTGATGAAAAGCAAAACTTTACGCCTTGATTAAAGATAAATGGTAAAAATTTATAAGTACATAAAGGGTGGTCAAAAAGTTTAAAACAAATTAGTCTTTAATAAAGGTGCATTTATTGTTTTGTTACTTTTAAAGAATTTGTTATACCAAGTATTTAGTAATTTTTATCGTAATATATCATATTACTTTGCTTTTAAAACCTAGTTTTATTAAAAATATCTATTAATTTAATAGTCCCAATATATATTATTAAAGCTAGGAAAGCACCATGCATTAAAAAAAAAATTATTACAGTGACATCGTGCTAGATAACCACATATTGTAGTCCAGGAGGCCACCGCAAAAAATCAAGCCTATAAGAGAACTGCAAGAACATTTTTTTTTACATTACTATGAACAATAGTCGATTCAAAGCCGCATTGCTTCCTCAGCTCAGTGGGTTCAAATTACATTTTTTTTATCATAAAAAAAATCGTGAAAAATCGTTTTTTTTAGTATAACTCGAAAACTATTAATTTTAGGAAAAAAGTATTTAATTAAAATTAAAGGTCTAATAACACTTCGACATTTTTTTAAAATTGTTTTAAAGCCCTTTTAGTTTTCAAGATATTAACGATTTAAATTTAAAATAAAAACGCAAATATTTTAACTAGAAGACTTACGAAAAAATGTAAAAAACAAAAAATATGCCTTTTAGTAAGTTCTATAAAAAAGGTTATATACATATTTTTAATGAAATAGGTATTAAAGGTGATACAAGCAAAAAAAAAATGATTTTGAGCCTTAAATATTTCGCTAATAACAATATTTTTTTCTGGTACAAGTACGTATATCAGCACCGATCCAATTAAAAATTAATTCAAAATTTTTTATTCATTGAATGAAACAAACTAATACACATGTGCTCGAGGCAATGGGGGATAACCTGGTGGCACGGATATTTTATTTAATTTTTTTGGTCCAATAACTGTACCCATCCCGATCTATTTGAAACTTTAACTAAAATAAAATGTAATCTTTATTTAATGTAAAAAATGCCTACTTTATTTGGGTGTTGTATACCTGACAGGACGCTTAACATTTTTCGATCTCCTGTGCTACTATGTGTATAGCTTATCAATTAAATAGTTTTATTATCGATTTAAATATTAATATTTATATATTTTTTTAAACAGTTACTCGTTCAGAATGATCTGAGAAAATTTTGCTTATAATTTTAACATTTTTTTTATACAGTTTATTTAGTATTAAGCTTTTAAAACGTTTCTCTTATTAAGCTATCTACTTCTTCTAGGCTTAAAGCCATTCTTATTTAAATTATGGTATCTACCCATTTATTTACTTTTTTAAAATATAATTAAATTAAAGTTTAAACATTAGTTCAACATAAAAAAAACTATAAAAAATGTTTTTTTCGTGTTAAAAATATCATTAAAATTTTCTCAAGATCATTCTAAACAAGTAACTGTCTTTATAAATTATTAATATTATTATTTAAATCGATAATAAAAATATTTAAACGATGAGCTATGCACATAAAAGCATAGAAGATCGAGAAGCGTCCTGCCGGGTATATAAAACCCACATACAGGAGGCACTTATTATTATTTCTTTTTCAATAAGTAAAGTTTAAATTTTATTTTAGTTAAAGTAGTAGGTAGATAGATATGGCTACAGTTATTGGACCAAAAACAATTAAATAAAATATCCGTGCCACTAGGTTATCCCCCACAAGTATAACAAATTTTGTAGGCTACTGAAGCCGTCAATTAACTTATACTAGTTAGACAGTACTAAAAATCTCAAGCGTGTTATTGTAACGTCTGCAAGACTTTTCAATCACTTCAAATGACAAATGAATATAAGCCCTAATTAAATATAAATGGTAACAAGTAATTAGTATTTAGAGGGTGGTCAAAAAAGTTTAAAACAAATAAGTTTTTTTTGTTATGAAGTAAATAAACCTAATTTGGTAGACTTTTACCCAGCAATACAACTTAACTTAAAAAAGGAATAAATTTAAATTAGTATAGATCCTGTGTATCCACTTAAAAAATAATGTGCCTTGAATAACTAAAATAGGTTCAAAAAAAAGTTTTTGACAGTCTGTTTTTAATGTTTAGTAAGACAAATTGCTTTTTTACTTTTTAAATAATTAACAAATTGTTAAGAGCTCGTTTTTTAATAGTAAAAAGACAAGAAAATATTAACAAAGTATTTTAATATAAAGCAGCAAAAAAGAGATTTGGAATTATTTAAATATTATACATGTAGAAATATACCTAATAAAATAAAAATACTTTACCAGTATATTATTACACAACATTAATATTTAGGAAAAGAGCATAAAAATATATTTAAATATTTATTTTAAATCAATAATAATTTTAAAATTGCCATTTTATTAATAAATACCCAAATTATTGTTGATAACTTTATAAAAAGATGGTTACGAATAAAGCAATTATTAGTCTAAAATTTATTTTTATTACTTTAAATATTGATATTTTAAAAAATTATATTAAAGATTTTTTTATCCCAAATATTCTTATCGACTTTAAAACGCATCTTGTTCTCTAGTTGTTTAGCTTTTGATTATGATACATATTTTATTTTTATAAGACAACTGTTTTCTAAGTGTAGGTAAAAGTATTTTTTTAGTTCATTATCACTTATCAACAATTTTGCATTGTTCATAGTACCTTCTTTAATTTATTTATAAAGAATTAAGAAATGTTTAAATAAGCTTGTTTACTTTTAAAAAATTAGCAGCCAATTTCCTTTTAGTTTTGAATTTGGTAAAAAGTGGTATACTTAGAATTTTGTGTGTAAGTACAGAACAATAAATTAAATATACACAGGATGTTTCCTAAGTTACCTAAATTATTTTTTTTTAATATTAAAATATATACGGCCGAGTGATGATCGCGTTGTTAAACTTAGCAATGGACTTAGCAATTGTTAATAGTTAACAACGGTTTAGAATGTTTAACAAACTGTCATTGTCAGTGTTATTCAATGATTTTAGTAGGCAACCTGTCACAATCTGACATTTTGTTAAACATTCTAAACCGTTGTTAACTTTTAAGAATTGCTAAGTCCATTGCTCAATTTAACAACGCGATCATCACTCGGCCGATAATGTTATAAATTCTAAATAACAATATTTTGGAATTAACTAAATAACTAAATCTTCTTTATTTTTAAAACTAAAAAACTTTATCAAGTCCTAGGTCTTTCTAGATTGTACCTAGTACCGATGCTGCATTACCCCTTTGCACAGCTAAACTGTAAACTGTCTATCCGGTAGCGTAGTGGTCAGAGCCTCGGCTCGCCGGGGAGACATATTTAGGTAGTAGTTATTTAAAATAACGCCCGTGGTGGCACTACCGCGCTGTCTAAAAGGGTGCTGTGAAATGCAATATTTCATGTTTCAGTGCTTGGGCAGCGTTGACGTGAACTGGGGCATAAAGATGGGTTAAACATCGGAAACCCGGCACTCACGGTACTATGGTACTTGGGAGTATATATGTGATGAATGTCTAATATATATAGTATATATGTATATCAAATCCTTCTTTGAGTTGTCAGTAACAAAAATTATAAAAAATTGTTATGTCTTAAATCAAACTCTGTAATCATTATCAAATTTACAAAATAATCTAGAGATTTCCAACAGGGTGAACATCTTAACAAATAAGATATTTGAGGTATAGCAAAGGAATATTTTAGTACATAATAAGAAATATGTAACTCTATAGAGATTTGAAAATTCTGTCTTTTTATTGAGTATTCAATTTTATTTGACTAAAAAGAACTTCCTAATAAATTATAATTTAAAATGGGAATTACTGACAGATTACGAACAATATTTAAAAAAATTGATAGGATATTAGAATGATCTTTAGATAAAACAGTTAATTTACACTTATCAAAATTTAAATTTAAACTCAAATCTTTACTTCCTCTGATTATTTTATGAAAGTTATTTAAAACCAGATTTGGGTTTCCAGCCAGTGTACCATCATCTAGATACCAAAGATTTATTTTTGTATCTAATGATGAAATAAGTGAATAAATTCCTAAACTAAAAAGAGCTGGTCCAAGAGCATCTTCTTGTTGGGCATCTCTTTAAAAAAGAATATGTTGATCACCGTAAAAAAGCTTACTGAGTTTATTATAGCATTGAGCTTTAAATGGTAAAATTTCCAGGAATATTCGCTGACTCGTGACAAAATGGTTTTTCTATTCACTATATTAAAAACAGTTTAATAATCTTTTTTTAAAATAACTTTATCTGATTCGTGAGGATAAAGACGAAAACGACGTACTGCATGTATTGCTGCTTTTGCTCCGCATTTTGTTCTAAAGCCAAGTTAATACGAACGAAAAATGTTCCCCAACTTTTCATAAATACGAGAATATATTACCTTAGAAGATATACGCCGGAAACATATTTCTACTGCTATTGGTCGAATACCTTCCTCTTTTTTATTAAAATCACATAGGTTTGCTCCATAAAAAAAAATCACAAATATTTTTTGGAACTGAACCTTGAAAATTTTGAGTTATAAAAGACCTAATTGACTACAGTAATTAAAGAGAATGGCTATCATGCTCGTTACTTACCCAGTCCCTTGGATATCGTAGTCTCAATGAATCTGTACCATAAGGAGACCCGGACCGAAATTAAGAAATAATACTTTTACTTCGTTTTCAGATAAATTATATTATTTTTAAACGAATAATCGAACACATTATCATGTTCGGATACTGGATGTCTCTTTTTGAGTTTTATAAATGTTCCTTATTTCTAGGTGCGATAATGCCATCTAAAGTGAGAATTCTGATTGTATTTCTGATATCCCAATCTGCAATTTTGGCTTTGATTTTTTTTTTTAAAAGGTACTTATTTTTATTTAAATTTGTTTCTTCTTTGATGGCTTCTTATATATAGAACATAACAAGAAGTAGCCCGCGTCCTCAGAACCAGCAAACCACCAAGACCCAATATAAAGAGACCAGAAATAGAAGCCCTGAACAACCTCAAAAACAACCCGGACATCACCATACTTCCCGCAGATAAAGGAACATAACAGTTGTTATGAACACCGAAGACTACTATACATATATATATATATATATATATATATATTATATATATATATATATATATATATATATATATATATATATATATATATATATATATATATATATATATATATATATATATAATATATATATATATATATATATATATATATATATATATATATATATATATATATATATATATATATATATATATATTATATATATATATATATATATATATATATATATATATATATATATATATATATATATATATATATATATATAAATATATATATATATATATATATATATATATATTATAATATATATTATTATATATATATATATATATATATATATATATATATATATATATATATATAATATATATATATATATATATATATATATATATATATATATATATATATATATATATATATATATATATATATATATATATAATGTGTCCAAATTGGTGGGGAATGTATGGGGATCTTGGAAACCACGATAGATAGAAAATCGGTTAAATGGGGAAAGTTTTGAACAATTATGTAAGTAAGCTAATCCTGATTACTACATGGTTCTATCTTTTCAGGTTTTTGAGAAATTTTGAAAAAACCTGAAACATGCATTTTTCAAAATCGGCCATATTTTTTTTTAAGTGAAAATTTTTCAAATATTTAAAAACTTCTTCAAAGCAACTTTTTTTGTAGAATATGACCGAGTGGTCAATTTTTATTTTCTACGTTTCGGGTTTTTAGAATCATCATCAACTTTATTTTTTCATATGGACGCCATATTGGATTTTTACGCAGCCAAATAGTGCCTTTTATTCTGATTTCAAAAATGTATAACATGTTATAATTTAAGAGTTTATAACCTCATTTATTTCAAAAAACCAATATTTTCTCAGTTGGCCTTGATTCCGGCGAACGTCATTTTTTTTGTAAACAATAAAATATTAGTAATTGGCAAAATAGATAAGCTGAACAGATATTTTACAGAAATGGGTTCGCGAACATAGCTATAACGTTAATACGTGTTACAAGAAAATGTAATGGCGCCCATATAAAAAAGTAAAGTTGCTGAATCATCAACTTTACTTTTTCATATAGGCGCCATATTGGATTTTTTTTGCAGCCAAATAGTGCTTTTTATTCCTATTTAAACAATTTATAACATGTTATAGTTTATTAGTTTATAACCTCATTCACTTCACAAAACAAATATTTTCTCAGTTGGCCTTGATTCCTGCGAATGTCATCTAGCGTCATTATCAAGTTAGCTCGGGTACATTATTAAATTTTTTTGAACTTTGTGAAATGGTTAATTATTTAAAGAAATACTTGATATTTTGCAACGTTATTTCCAAAACAATAGAAATGTTAACATAGCTGCGCAAACGTATTTCGACAATTTTCCTGAAAGGCAGCATCCTAAATTAACATACTTTCGAAAACTAGTTACAAATTTGCTTAAATTCGGAAGTTTTAAAAAACCACGATCTAAGAAGTTAACCAACATTTTAAAGAAAATCCAAAATCTTCAGCCAGGGATGTTGATAGAAAATTCCACATACCTAAGTCAACCATTCATAGGGTAGTTAGGACTATTTAAAAAAATATCGTTAATATGTTAAAAAATATGGACAACATTTTAAATTTTAGGTCGTTATTTTACATCTTCATTTTAGTAGGAATATTAGTTTAGCCACTTTTCATTGTTTTTGTTTTCACTTGATTCAATTAACTTGTTTCGTGTAGTTTTGTTGTAACACGGTATTAACGTTGTAGCTATGTTTGCGAAACCCATTTCTGTAAAATATCTGTTCAGCTTATCTATTTTGCCAATTACAAATATTGTATTGTTTACAAAAAAATGACGTTCGCCGGAATCAAGGCCAACTAAGAAAATATTGGTTTTTTGAATAAAATGAGGTTATAAACTCTTAAATTACAACATGTTATACATTGTTGAAATCAGAATAAAAAGCACTATTTGGCTACGTAAAAATCCAATATGGCGTCCATATGAAAAAATAAAGTTGATGATGATTCCAAAAATCCGAAACGTAGAAAATAAAAATTGACCATTCGGTCATATTCTACAAAAAAAGTTGCTTTGAAGATGTTTTTACAGATTTGAAAAATTTTCACTTATAAAAAAATATGGCCGATTTTCAAAAATGCATGTTTCAGGTTTCTTCAAAATTTCTCAAAAACCTGAATAGATAAAACCATGTAGTAAACGGGATTAGCTTACTAACATAATTGTCCAAAAATTTCCCCATTTAATTGATTTTCTATCTATGGTGGTTTCCAAGATCCCCATACATTTTCAAGTGATGCTTCCTGGGTGGCTGCTCGACTTGGAGTGAGTCCTTTGGTCCTTCAGATGTCCTTTTATACGGTTGCGCAGGTTGTACCTTGGTTCCGGTTCATTGGTTGTCATGCTTCGTTGGATTTGTTGACTCGTTGCCGGGTGTAGTTGGTTTGTTGTCTTTGGCCTGTTTTTGTTTTTAAGTAAAGTTTTCCATATGGTCGGGATGTTTTGTGCATCGTCTCTCTTGTTCAGATTGTTTGTGTTTTCTATTTCAAGTGCTTCTCTAATTAGTCGTGTTCTATGATGTTTTATTGCAGCGATTTGTTTTGTGTCTTGAAAGTTAATGGCGTGTCCAGTCTCTTGGTGGTGTTGGAACAATGCTGATGTTGTTTGTTTGTTCTTTACACTATTCTTGTGTTCTTGGACTCTGGTGGAAATTCTTCTGTTTGTATGCCCGATATATTTCTTGTCGCAGTCTCTGCAGGGTATGCTGTACACTCCTTGGTTTTCTAAGGGTATCTTGTCTTTCGGGTTGGTTGTGGATTGTTGTTTGAGGTTTGTAGCTTGTGCATATGTCATGTTTTTTCAGGATTCTTCCGATTACGTCTGTTACACCTTTAATGTATGGTAAAGTTGCTTTTGGTTTAGATGTATCTTCCTTGTCCTTTGCTGTTGTATTTGAATTCTGTTTTAAAGCTTTTCTAATGTTGTGTTCCTTGTAGTTGTTTTGTCTTAGGGCTGTGGTAATTTTGTTAAGTTCTTCTTGCCGGTTTGTGGGATTGGTTAGACGTATGGATCTGGTGATGAGGGTATTGGCGACTGACTGTAGCTGTGATGGATGGTGGTGGGAATCGGCATTTAGATATCTGTTCGTGTGTGTGGGTTTTCTGTAGACTGTGTAATCAATTGTAAGATCTTCTTTTCTGGTTATAAGGAGATCGAGGAATGGTAGACTCCTGTTTTCTTCGACTTCTAGTGTAAACTGGATGCGAGGGTGGATCTTATTCAGTTCTTCTAGGAAGTGGTCCAGATTTGTTCTTCCATGTGGCCAAATGATGAATATGTCATCGACGTAGCGTTTCCACAGAGTGGGTTTTATGTCGGTTTTCTTAAGGGCTTCTGTCTCAAAATATTTCATATATAAGTTGGCAATGACTGGTGATAGTGAGGAACCCATAGGTGCGCCATCCATTTGCCGGTAGTAATGGTCATCGTAGGAGAAATATGTGTTTTTAAGACAGTGTTCTGATAGTTCGATGACATGGTGTGGAAAATCTTCATTCATGGCAATCTGGTCTAAGGCCTCATCGACAGGTATGCTTGGATATAGAGATTTGATGTCCAGACTGGCAAGGATGTCATTTTCTTGTAGTTCTATTTCCTGAAGTATGGTAACTAGGTGGTCTGAGTTTTTTAAAAGGAATCTGCAGTTTCGCTCGCTGGTTGCATGATTTGGGCCAGGTATTTTTCAAGTTGTTGGGTGGGTGAATCAACTGCACTCACTATGGGTCTAATCGGTGCTCCTTCTTTATGTATTTTTGGAAGTCCATAGAGTTTGGGGCATCTGCTGGATTTTCTCGTGGAATAATGCGTTTTTCTATTTCACTGCCAAGGTTTGCCTTCTTGATCTTTTCTTTTGTTGTTTTTCGAGATATGTTGTTGGGTCCCTAGCAACTTGTTTGTATGTGCTATCCTGAAGGATTTCTGTCATCTTGTTTTTGTAGTCTTCGGTGTTCATAACAACTGTTATGTTTCCTTTATCTGCTGGAAGTATGGTGATGTCCGGGTTGTTTTTGAGGTTGTTCAGGGCTTCTATTTCTGATCTCTTTATATTGGGTCTTGGTGGTTTGCTGGTTCTGAGGACGCGGGCTACTTCTTGTCTTATTATTTCGGCTTCTTCTTCTGATTTTTGGTGTAGTGTTGCTTCAATGTTCGAAATAATGTTCTCATTTGGCATGTTCTTTGGAGTAATTGCGTAGTTAAAACCCTTGCTTAGGACTTGTTTTTCATCCTCGGAGAGGTGATAGTTTGAATGTTATGCACTACCTTATCGATATCTAATGGTTTGGTTTGTGGATGCGTCTTGTTTTGTAGCTGAGCGAATTTCTTCTTTTGCTTCTCAGTTTTCTGGTCTGTGTCGGTTTCTCTTCTCCATGATGATGTTTTGTCAACGGTGTCCCAGAGTAGTGGGTGGAGTTGCGTACTTAAGTGTGTATGTAGCTCGTAGACGATTTTCTCCGTTTCTGCAAGTTGTCTTCGTTTTCTCGGATCTGTTCTCGCAGGAGAGCTTTGCTGGTTTTTCTCAAGATTAAATCCGTCTTTTTGGTTTTCAGGTGATATGACAATTTTGTGCAGGTAGGAAGTATGTTGTTATCTCGACATCTCATTAGAAAGGTAATATCGCAACGTAGAGTTGATACTTTGGACCTTAAAGTTTCGAAGCGTTTGGTTGTTTTGAAAGTCTCCTCCCGTAGAGGTGTTCAATGTTGTAACGTAGGTTTTCACCGATGGTAGAATGTACATTATATATATATATATATATATATATATATATATATATATATATATATATTTTTTTTTTTTTTTTTGATCCAACGATTGAAAAGTCCTCGTTGGGTACATGCCGAAAGAAACTTTACAAAATGAGACTTCTTTACTTCTGGTATCGGGGTATAGAGACTAAGCCTGCTGACTCCTATTGACCCTTCTGAACTAGCAGATGGTCTGGAGCAGAAAAAGCCAAAAAACACAAAAATTCAAATTTTTTGTAATCAAAATGCCTTTATCATTTTAAAAAACAGATGCCATATCTTTACTTTACTTTAAAAAAAAAACGGGTGCTGGATATTCTGCTTCTGCTTACTATTTTAACTGCTTCTAAGGCTACTGGTAAATCCAAGTTTTATCCATGATTGTAAATTGTCGTCCAGAATCAGTTTTATTCTTAATAAAACCTTTCCAACACTGCTTAGAAATTTTCATACAAATTAATTTTCTGTCTACTGTTAACAATGGCAGCATTTAATTCTTTGTAGCAAGAAATATTTAACACGTTATTTTTAAATTTTGTGTCTCCGGTAGCGTAGTGGTCAGAGTTTCGGCTCGCGGGCCCGGCGATCCGGGTTCGGTTCCCAGTGTCGGAGAGACACTTTTAGGTAGTAGTTATTTAAAAATAACGTCCGTGGTGGCACTACCGCGTTGTCTAAAAGGTGCTGTGAAATGCAATATTTGCATGTTTCAGTGCTTGGACAACGTTGACGGAACAACTGGGAAGAAATGGGTTAAACACCGGAAAACCCGGCACTCACGGTACTTTGGCACTTAGGTTTATATATGTATATATAATCCGTAGGATATAATATACATATATAATAATCCTTCGTGAGCTGTCATAAAGATAAAAAAAAAACGTTATTTTTAAATGCTTTATTTAGGCTTTAAAATATTCAATTTCCTTTTGTTTTCTTATACGACGTCATGTAATTGACTTCGTGTACTTTTTGACCGCTATTTTTATTAATTTTTATAATTAAACTGTGTTGTTTTAAACATATTTTCTTATAACAAGGTAAAAATATTGGGTGACACCGTTTTCTGTCATTTTTACGTTTAAGAGATCATAGAAAACAAATTATATGGTATTTTTTGCCTTTTGGTGCTTTAGCAATTAAAAAGACCTTTGTAAAAAAAAAAAAAAATTTCTAAAAAGATACATAAATGAATAAAACTAACCCTCAAAATAAGGTATACTTATAACCATTCGTTACCGTTAACGTTAGGTGCTGTTACTTTGTATATTTTATTTAGTGATCCACCCAAAACATTGAAATATACCCCTTTTATATATTTGTATTTAGAATATAAAAGATTTATTGTGTTTCATTGAAAACAAATAAATTATAAAATGAAATAAAAGCTTAAAATGTTTTTGCGGGTTGCTTAGCCCTATTGATTTTAAATTTATTACGCTTAATGGATATATTGAATTGAAAGTTCTGGAATTTAATTGACTAAACGTTGTGTATATATTTTTTAAATTTTTTAATCTGTTTAATAAAATATGTCAATTTAATAGAAGAGATTTTAGGTCATTTAATCAAATTTTATATGGTAAATAAACCCTATAGAAACGAAAGTAAATTTATTTAACATTTAAATTAGAACAAATAGGTCCTTAAACCTTAAAATATAAATTGTGGTGTCCTTCTCTTAGTATATATACAGTGTCACCCTTAAAGTTCGCATCAAATGGGAAAATTTTTCCCTAATTAATTTGAGTAAACTTTCCTTTTGCCGAAAGTTTTTGCTTCAAAAATCATGCCACATAATGTATATAAGGATGATCACGTGACTTTTTTTAGCTGTCAATTTTAACATATTTGTTAAAAAATCACAAAATAAAGCATTATCTTTTAAAATTTAAAAAATGGTATGGGAAAAAGTTGCATATGTTTAAATTTTACATCCATATACCCATTTTCACCATTTTAGTACAATTTTTATTTTTTTTCCAACTTTTTGTACTTTTCTACTATATGGACTATCCGAATTTATTTAAAACCTCTAAAATTATTTTTTTTATTAAAATTAAAATTGGGAATATGCAGAAAAATTAAATTAAGTTAAAATTAGTAAAAGTAACACAAGAAGAGATAAACATTATGTGATCAAATACTTTCAATTATACACATAAATTAAAAATTAAATTAAGTTAAGTTAAGAAGATAACCAACATTTACCTTTCTCACCTTTTTTTAATTTTTTCACCTTAACATAAAATGAAATGAACATTTTCTGTTAAAAATAATTAAACACCCAGACAATAACATCATAAAATAGGCTAACAGAAACTCGTCTTTCCAGTGCATTATGACAAAATAAAACAAACTTATATATTTTTTATACCAATATTTGTTTAAGAAGTTAAAAAATTACCAGACAGCTGCCAGAGAGTGCACCGATGAAATAGAAATCTCAAAAACCCTATTAACGGTGATTTGCTCCACGCATGCTTATTTTCTTTATTATTTTAAATTGATTTGTATGTTTTCACACAAATTCTAAATTTATATTAACTTAATTTTTGTTAACTTAACCTAAAATTTCTGCATAATCCTATCTTAACTTTTAAATCTTATTCTAATACTTAATAATACTGTTACAAATAGTTTTATTCAAAAATAGAAAATACCCCAGCGTCAAACTTAATGCAAATGTGGTATAATTTTTCAAAAACTCTCAAAACACACTTAATTTCTGTTTATTATTAAATACATAGTTACATTAAAAAATCAGACAATGTTATGAAATAATTGTTTATTTTAATATTGGTAATTAAAATGCTTTTTTAAAACTATAAGTACAATGTTAAAAACATAGACCCTTGCTTTAAGGATGGATCGTAACGCAACATCGGATGAGAGTGTCATAAAAATAATTGAACAAAATTAATGAAGCAAAATATTTGTCAGGTCAAGAAAGCAGTTGTCAAGAAAATGTATTTTTTGTTATTTTATAATATGTTTTTCTTAAAATGTTAACATTAAAAAAATACATATCATAAAACAACACAAATAAACAATTTCTTGACAACTGCTTTCTTGACATGACAGATATTTTGCTTCAATAATTTTGTTCAACTGTTTTCATGACACTCTTATCCTATGTTGCGTTACGATCAATCGTTAATGCAAGGGTTTATGTTTTTAACATTGCTCTTAGAGTTTTGAAAAAGCATTTTAATTACCAGTATTTAAATTAACAATAATTTCATAACGTTGTCCGATTTTTTAATGTAACAATTTATTAATAAATAAAATTAAGTGTTTTTAATTTTTTGTTGTACCACATTCGCATCAAGTTTAACGCTATTTCATTGTGGTATTTTCTATTTTTTAATAAAGTAAAAATCAACAAAAAGTTGTAAAAAAATAAAAAATTGTACTAGAGAGCTGAAAATTGATATGTCGGTGTAAAATTTTAAAATATGTAACTTTTACCTATACCATTTTTTTAAATTTTGAAAGATATTGCGTTTTGCGATTTTTTGAAATGTCAAATTTGACATCTAAACAAAGTCACGTGATCATTCTTATATACATTATATATATATATATATATATATATATATATATATATATATATATATATATATATATATATATATATATATATATATATATATATATATATATTATATATATATATATATATATATATATATATATATATATATATATATATATATATATATATATATATATATATATATATATATATATATATATATATATATATATATATATATATATATATATATATATATATATATATATATATATATATATATATATATATATATATATATATATATATATATATATATAATAGGGTCCTCAGCTCACCTCCCCGTCTTCTGTAGCTCATTTATTATTCACTGTAAAATTTTGGTGCATTTCAGGAAAATAATTTTGGTTATACAGGGTGTCACAAAAAAGTGTAACGTCAGGATGGTGCATTTTTTTAAATAGAATGCTCTGTATTTTTTTGGATATTTAGGTACCTCTTATGGTCATTTATATTCTTCTAAAATTTTGTCATCATCGGTTTAGTAATTTCAGAGAAAAAATAAAATATAACAAAAAACTGTTTTGCACCATTGAATCTAAAAATGAATAAAAATACCAATAGTGCTTGAACTAATAGAACTAAACAAAGAACTTATTTAGTATATCAGTCGCCTAGGTCATGTTTGGTTAATTCGAACTGTACAGGGTGTCCAAAATTTAGTGTCAAACTTTTCAAATTTGAAAGCACTTTATTTTTCTTATTTTAAATGTGAGCCCCTGTATATTTTTAGGTCGTTAAATGAAGAATTAAAAAACAAACATTTTTCTAATTATAACCCTATCGAAATTTCTAACACATTAAAAGTTATTCGTTGAAAACTCATTTTGGCATCTATTTTAATAGTAATACCATAAATAAAAATGATAGGTGGCTATGAAAAACAATTTATTTCATAGGAGTTTATTTAACTTACAGAATCTTATTTTGACATATTATAAAAATTCAAGTAAATTATTATTATTTATTTATTAAATTAAATTAATTTAAGAAAAACCTTTAAATGTTAAATAAACGTAATTTTTAATTTTGGCTAACATTTATGTAACTTTAATCAATTTCTAGGTAATAATTAACGTTATTAGGAAACTCTAATGTCCATAAATTGTTTTTCGTAGCCTCCTACCTTTTTTATCCAGTGATATTGCTATCGAAATAGATGCCAAAATGACTTTTCAACGAATAACTTTTAATGTGTTAGGAATTTCGATAGGGTTAAAATTAGAAAAATGTTTGTTTTTTAATTCTGCATCTAACGACCTAAAAATATACCGGGGTTCATATTTAAAATAAGAAAAATAAGAAAAATAAAGTGCTTTTAAATTTGAAGAGTTTGACACTAAATTTTGGACACTCTGTACAATTCGAATTAACCAAACATGACCTAAGCGACTGATATTACGTTACTTAATAAGTTCCTTGTTTAGTTCTATTAACTAAGCATTATTGGTATTTTTATTCATTTTTAAATTCAATGGTAGTGGTGTCAAGTTTTTTTTATATTTTATTTTTTTTTCTCTGAAATTACTAAACAGATGTTGACAAAATTTTAGAGAAATATAAATGACCACAAGAGGTACCTTAATATACAAAAAAAATACAAGTATTCCATTTTAAAAAAGCACCATTGTCGTCACACTTTTGTGACACCCTGAAAAAAATTTCTGAAATCACTTTGTTGAAGGTAACGTCTGCAAAAATGAAAATTTTACAGTGAATAATAAATGAGCTTAAAAGGGGGTATAATTTTTACAGTAAAGCGCAGAGCACGCAACATAGGACGGTCCTGGACGATTTTGGATGTACCTAAAAAGCCGCACGCATTTTATCGTTAATAATTTTCGGCAAACAATAATTTATAAGACCCCGCGTCGGGGCAAAGTCAATTCAATACATTTTTTATTCCTAAATAATTTTTTACTATCGAACGCTCGGGCAGCTATAGTTGTACGTTGTCGATTATTTGGGACAAAAGTTTTTTTAATAAAATAATAATTATTAATAATGGATGTTTGAACTGGAAGAAAAAATTAAAATTATTAAATGGTATCACCGTGGAAATCCTGATAGGGGAATTAGGGAATTATTTATTAATTTATTTTCAACTAGGCTTACCCCACGATTTTCACTATTCACCGAAATCATTAAAAACTTTCACACATTTGGTTTGTTTAACTCCAAGAAAACATAAACATGATAGTGCACCAGAAGAAAACAACGAAAGGGGAAATGAAATTTGGTATGGCAAGTGTTATTAAAATCCCCCAATTTTTCCCCAAAACAAAAATTCACAACAGGTTAATTTTTTAAAAAATCCCCGGAAAAAATGCTGAAAAAAAAAAAAACCGGGGCCTACCCCAAATAAGAAAAAAACCCCTGAAATTTTTCCCCCATGATCATTTTAGACGAATGCAATTTTGTGAAACTGTAATGGAAATGGAAAATAACAATGAAAATTTTATAAGAAACATTGTTCTTCATGGTTTCACCCAACGATTTTTTTTCTGAGGTCACGTAGAATTACAAATTTATGGTTTCCAGGAGAATAGGGCTAATAATCTACAAGAATTGCAATTACAAATTGAGAATTCTTTTAGGATTATTACCCTTAACATTGTAGCAAATTAGAAGGCGTTTTTATGACAATCTTGGTTATTGTTTGGCCAGGAAGGTGGTTTATTTAAGATATTCGATAACTTAAAGATTTTTTTTTTAATGCAAATTAATTTATTTTTAAAAAATTTCTTCTACGTGCAATTATTTATTTGAAAAATTCTTTTATTTTATTAGGAAAAACTGTCTCGTAAGCAACTAATTTTAAATTTATGGCTGATAAAAATCCGATCCCGAAGACGGTTGATGCTAGCTAGCCCTGCATTTGCCTACAAACCTGCATATTCTTACTGAAAATAAAAACGAAATTTACCAACTAAACTGGGCAGATAACTCTTCCGAATTTATCACCGTACTCCCCCACCAGTCCCAAAAAAGACCACGTGAGAAAACGGGACAGAAATTGAAATGCAAGCCACAAAATTATTATTGGTATTTTAGAATTGGGTACATCCAAAATCATC
The DNA here is from genome assembly GCA_019359885.1 of Listronotus oregonensis. NCBI lineage: Eukaryota > Metazoa > Arthropoda > Insecta > Coleoptera > Curculionidae > Listronotus > Listronotus oregonensis. The sequence goes on along the minus strand of JAHBCN010002430.1, from coordinate 26,968 downwards.
CAGGAGCCTCCTATGTTCGCAGTACGGTGTATAGTGTATATATATATATATATATATATATATATATATATATATATATATATATATATATATATATATATATATATATATATATATATATATATATATATATATAATATACCATCGAAGCGTCCTTTTATAAAGCATTTTCTAAGCGTTCATGCTGCGGATATTGTACACTTTGAGATCACACGGCGTCCGTACATTATACTACCCTGGCGGCGTCTTTTATAAATATTCTTTTAACATATTCATTATAACCAAGCGTCTAGCGGTGATGCCAATTTTTTTAATGGGGTTTCTATTAAGAAAAGAATTTAGTAACGTTAAACGATGTTGCAGTATTCGAATCAGTTTTTGATAATTTTTAATTTAGTTTAACAAAAAGTTGAATTATTATTTTATGCTTTTTAGGAGTGCTTATTGTTTTGATACATCGTAAGTTAGTAGGTCGAAAGGAAAACTTAAGTTTTTTATTATAATGACATGACATGACATATTAAAATTGTTTAAATTAAACAAAAAAATATTACAATGCTTATGTTTATAGACTTTTGTTATTTATGACTTCCTTTGTTCCCTTTTTACTTTAAAATTTAATCAGGTAATTTTCTTTAAAAAATATTATCCTTAGCGTTATTGTATTCCCTCTTTTAAAAAATGCTTTTTAATTTCGAACGCCGATGTCTTCTGTATTTGGCGAAATCTAAATTTGATGATTTCTGGATACCCAGTGTGCCTATGTGATTTTTAAATTTGCAGGCATCCAAATACAGGGTGACAATGGGAGTATGCTAGACAGTTTAACATTTTTACTACTATAGAGAAAATTTTAGGATTTGAAGATGAATATATAAGGTATAACTAGAAAAGTCATCATTAATCGAATGTCAAGTACAACCGGTTTAGTCAAAAGTTTTAAATAAAATCCTGTATAATTTTAAAAGCAGTCAGATAAAAATTAAAATTTACTTTTGGACGACATATTACAAAATGCTATTTGTTTTAAAAATGGAGGCATATTAAGCGTTGCAGCTAAATTTAATATGTTGATTATCTTTCGCTATCGATACTCCTATTTAAGACAAAAAACGTCAGGCCTACCCGATTCGAGGTTAGAAACTCTAGCAGGCGTCGAGCCTTTGCGAACGTACACATATATAAGTCGCCTTGGGGTCTAAAGGATGAAGTGAGTTCGTAACTTGGGAAAAGGAGGTGGTTGATGTTTTGGAACCTATTAGGGTTTCGGCCAGAAAGAGTAAGTGACGATCTATTTAAAATGTCCTTGTTGGGTTCAAACCGAAAATAGAAAAACACTAAACTTCTGCTCAATTTAACTGAATCTTTTTGGTAAATTCCAAATGGAAAATTAAAAAAAACGAAATGCCGTTTTTAGTATTTTATGGGAATACTTTTTTGGAGTAAGGTAGCTATTTAAATTTTAAATAAGTTTTTTCTGTTTTTATTCTAAAGGACGTAAAAGAGAGTTCACTTGTAAAAAACGACAATCTACAAAAAATCTTTTGTTTTTTAATGATATGTTTTGATTTAGTAGTCCATTGCAAAAAAACAAGTTTTTAGATTTTTTTATATCTGCTACTTTTTTTTAATTTAGTAATTATAACAAAAATCAACATACAAGGTGTTTAAATAGTCCTGACTTTGTATTTTTGGCTGAACAGCCAGTGTGATTAGCTGGATATACAGGGTCTTCATTAATGTTTGTAAACCACGTGACTAAAAATGTTGCGGGTTGCCTATTCAGAGGTTGCACAAAATTTAATAAAATATCCCTAGAAATATTCATTGGCGCCGGGCATTTTAAAATCGATATTTAAATGTCAAAAACATTTTTTTAAGGTTAGAAAATTTACCATTTATCATTTTTTCAAGTAATTGTAATTTGAACCAAGTTATTATAGCCTTTTTGGATAATTTTTGTATGCATTTAGTTTTAAGTCTCTTGTTTGTCAATAATTTAATTTGCTAGATTTAGGTACAAAAAATTCTAGTCAAGGAAACGAGGGATTTTTTGTGCAGTGATGGATTTGAATGCGGTTTTTTGCATTCGATTCGTATTCGTATCAACGTCTACAAACTTTGTGAACAAGTTTAATTATTGGAAAATGAAAACCTGCATTTCTGCGTTAAAAAAAATAATTTTTAAATTACATTTTAAAGTTTGCAATTATAAAAAATGTATAACTAGGTAAATAATTATAAAAATGAGAATTTGTTACCCGGGAGTTTTCAAGGTCGCGACATGCTGACTATGAGATTGGCAAGGGCCTACGGAGCACCTGGTGCGCGCTAAGGATAGTGTAAACGTGGTCTAGTGGAGCTTTACGACAGTTGGACCGACATTAGCAGGATTTGTTGTAAAACTTTAAAAGACGACGTTTACACCATCCTTAGCGCGCACCAGGTACCTCCCTGGCCCTTGTCAATATCATATGAGTGTTCAACGACCTCAAAAACCTCGGAGTAACAAATTCGAGCCCAGTTATAATTTTCTTATAGTTGCAAACTTTAAGATGCATTTCGAAAATGCATTTTTCTAAAGCAAAAATGCAGTTATTTATTTTTCATTAATTAAATTTGTTTTACAAAGTTTCTATATGTTTATAAAATTCGAATGCAAGAAACCGCATTTGAATCCATCTTACTGCACAAAAAATCCCTCGTAAGGCCTATTTTGGTGCCATGTTCCCTTGACTATGTTGGGTTTAGCAAAGATCCATTAATATATTTTATTATACCTTTGGATTTTAGTCAATTTAAACTTAATAGGAAAATTCAAGTCACATTAACTCGTAGTTTACACAGTTTATTCATATTATTTAAATAAAACTACTTGACTTACAATGATGGACATGACAGATTTATTTTTACATTATTAATAAATTACACTACATAAGTTACATAATAAAAAAAATTAGGAGAATTATTACATGCTAAAAGAAATTAAGATAAGACAATGTACAAAAAATTCCAATTATTTTAACCGGGCAAATGAAACCACGCTTCATCAGAGAAGAAAGTACGGTCCAAAACATCATTCATTGTTAAGAATCTCATCAAACCATTGACAAAACTGCACCCTGTTTTTAAAATCTGGTAAAAGAAATTCTTGCAATACTGTGACCTTATATGGATGCATTTCCGAGTTTTTGGTTAATGCTTTATGGCAAGAACTAACAAACATTTCTAGAAAAAAAATATGGCACTGTAAACATTAATTTCAATTTTTATTTAAAATAGTATCTTTACCGGACTAAGAAGGCAACTTCTCCACTGATTTCTTAGGAATGTGCTCCATTCGAGCATGTATATCAAGAACAGGTTCTGTAAGCACGGTAGGCCTTCCAGTGGACTTGCCCTTACAAATGCAATTCTTGTTTTCAAAGCCATTGATTAGCACGTCTGTGATGGACAAATGTTTCGTACTCAACAAGATTGTCAGGAAACCTTTCTCTAAACTGGTCCATGCAACTTTGGAGAGAATATGGCCAAGTTCCATCCTCATTACGAGTTGCACTTCTAAAATGTGCCATTATTATAAAGGCATCTTGTTCCACAGTCCACATTTTAAACATTTTCTAAAAGTAAACAAAACAGTTTTATTTACGTAACCTCAATAACAAAAACACATGTAACTTACCTTTAATAGTCGAAATATGAAAAGTAGTTCTAAAGAGAACTGTTTTAAGCTTGTAAGGTTCGTTTTCAAACTTAATTTGATCAAAAAAATCTAAAACTTTTCCAAAAAAAACTATCCAAAAACCAAATACCGCTAACGCCAACAATGGTCTGTCAGTAGTGTCAGTCAAGTCTACTGTCGAAACAGAGCTTGCTGTGTTGCCAACACTAATATTTTTCCTCATAAAAGGTGTGTTCTTTGGACCACTAACCTGCACTGATTCTGATTTTTTTGGAATTTTAACATTTTAGGAGATTATTATAATCAGTAATAATGATTTACACATTTTTTGCTTTGTTCGGAGTTTAGAAGCTGGTAAATTGTCACAGAAAAAAATAAATGTCGGCAAAAACTTTATGAACTTTTTTCTATCGTGGCAACATTGTAAATAGGAAAGAAACCAAGGAGTGAAGCCACTTTTACAAACCAAAATCGCGTGGTCACGTGGTTTACAAACATTAATGAAGGCACTGTATACAAGTTATTTAATAACATTAATTTTTATTACATTGTTTTTATTTATGTTATAATGTTTTTTAAATTAAATTTTTGTTTTTCTTGTTTTCTAAACTATAATTTGGTTGGTTGTTTGCTATAAGCTGCTCGATAAAAAGAAATTATTACTGATAATTTTTGCATGTTATATCTTTTTGTTAATAATACTTTAACCTTTAAATTTTTAACGTGTATCCTAAGCTTATTAATAAAGTAAAATATTGTGGATTACAAATTTACGCTGCAAGGCAATGATCCTCTGGCAAATAATATAGAGCCTGTAAAAAATAGTCATTTGTACACAATTGATATAACTTTTTTTATAAAACCAAAAATACCTTTTAAGATAAAAGTCTATTGTTTTTAAATCTTGCAAAAAAATGGAATTTTGAATGCGCTTACGGAAGGGTTAAAAAGTGATTATTTATCAAAATAAAAGATTATTTCGAAATAAAATTTTAGGTGATTATTAAAAGGACAATTATAAAAATTTTAAATCATCTAAAAAAATTAACCTCTGCTATAAACTGTTAAATTCAGAAAGGGCAATATTAAAAAAAATATATATTTTTTTTGGTAAAAAAAATATATCCTGAAAACGCAGCAGATATCTAAAATTCAAGAAACCTTGTTTTTTTGAAAATACTTCTGAATAACACCATATAATTAAAAAATAAAAAATATTTTTGTAAATCGTCGCTTTTCAGTGGCGGGTAAATTGAGCAGCATATGTTAGGTATTTTTTTAGGTAAAGAAACACACCTTTTGCTTATCAGGTATTACTTCTTATTTAAAATATTTAAAACATTTACGTTAAAAGTGGCATTAAAACTTTTAAAACTTTTTTGCGTTGTATACAAATTTTCATATATTTTTTTATGTACGATTACATTATAAACAGTTGAAATTATTAATTTGGGTTTACTTCCGGTAGATATGCACCCAAAAACAAAATCTTTAAAAGCAATGCAAGAATTACTGGAGTCATGTACCGTTGAAATTCGGTAAAATTATTTGTTTTTTTTTGTATACTTTAAATTCGTGTCTTAAGAAATTCGAAAAGGTGTAAATGGTGAAAATTTAAAGAACCCAAATTTGTTTGAAAGGAAAAATTTTAAATGCCATCCAGTTTAAAGGATCATCTGGTTTTAAAAGGGGAAATTTTTATGACGTTTGATGAGAAACGAAAGCAAACTTTATAAGTGCCAAATTAAACAAAAGAAACAAACGTAGAATTGGCAAGAAAACTTAAGCGTTACCTTTAGAGATAAAAACAATTTAATCCCCGAAAGCAGAGTGTGAAAAAGAACTGAGATAAAAGCTATATAAACATTTTTTCGCAAACGACCTAAAATATTTACTGCCATTCGCAGAGATTACTATTTTTTTTTTGCTTTTTTTTAACAATCTTTGCCCTAATAATAAAAAATTACTAGTTTACACTTAAATCCCTAGCTAATAATTTCTAGAAATGAAATTATTAAGAAACTTTTTGTAAGCTTGGATTTTTAAACTTCTATAGTTATATCACATAATTTGGACAATCACGATCTATAATTTAAAAGCTTGTGGGTTTTTTTAGTATAAAAAACATAACTGTTGGGGTCTCTTTTCGTAAATTTTAATCGATCATTATTATGAACATTTAAATTTTAAAAAACAGTTATATCTGTGGAATAAAACTGAAAAATAAAACATTACATTTGACTTTCATTGACGACCTTTTTTCCTGAAATAGCTTTACCCTTTCCCCAAAAACCCTCGGGGAGAAACATAAAAACCCTCTGACTTTTACTAATCCCTAAAGAATAAATGAATGTTTTACACAAACTAGACCCTTTTACCCCGGATTTTTTTAATACTTTATGAATTGTTAAAGTAAAAACTAGGGTGCATTACATATTAATAGTTAAATAAAAAATAGGAAAAGGGTTTTTAGTAACACACTCTATTAATAAGAAAAATTATAAAGTTCATTTATGTATGAGCCATAATCATGTAAAATTTCTTTAATATGAAACCTAAAAATTACCACCTTTTTAATCCTCTAGTAACTACATGTTAAAACAATATACAGTAAATTGTAAAGGACGCTGGGAGATCAAATAATTATAAGGCTAAAATTAAACTTTTAAAGTATTTATTACAATATTTTTTTTTTACAATGTTGTCAGATACTAGGTACCGGCGACATAAAATTGAGACCAAAAGGGACCTTCGAAATCGACAATTTGTAAAAGTATATTATTCCCAAATATACGGCGTGCTAGCGCTCTGCCGCCTACTGGCTAGTCCGCTGAACTAAAAATATGCAAAAATATACGAAATTTACATATTTTACTATCCACAAAACGTCCAGGCCCCAAAATTTTGCAATAACCTGAAGAAAAACTTCCGGGCGTCCGTATACGGACACTCCAAACCAGCGGTCGCTCGGAAGATAGGGATTTCCAATTTTGGACGCCCGGAGAATAAAAAGATGCATATATATATATATATATATATATATATATATATATATATATATATATATATATATATATATATATATATATATATATATATATATATATATATATATATATATATATATATATAAAATATATATATATAAAACCAAAAAAAAAAAAAAAAATGCCCGGAAACGTATATTACACCGTTTTGCCGGAGGATCAGTTTTCAGCAGTGGATATGTAAGCGAAGCGATGCCGTTGTGATCCTGTGTAAACTATTCAAACATTTCGGGTTATATATGCGGTAAAGTGACACTGCAAGCTCAGCGAAAGACCTTGAGGTCACGCGCCTTTGATCTATATTTCAGGCGATCAAAATAAAACTTGGGCTCCCAAAAAATGCTGCCGCACTAATTCAAGAACCTTAGCAGAGGGGCTATGGGGTACTCACACATCTATGAAGTGTGTAGTGCCAATGGATTGGCGAGAGCCTAAGAATCATGTTGATGATTGTTACTTGACTTAACAAAAATTCGGGGATTTTCTAGTAAAAGCAAGCATAAAGTAATGTATTTTTATCTTCTCTGCACATAAAACTGAAGCTTATAAAAAAAATTGTTAAATAGTTAGATAGAAGAGGTAAATGCGTTCTTTTATTTAAGACGGACATTCTCGAGTACAAGTGAAGAAAAGCTTAAAGAAGGAATGTTTGTTGGACCTAAAATACAAGTACTTTTAAAGGACCAAAAAAACTACGCTTTTGAGAAAGAAAAAAAAGCATAAAACGTCTTTAAAAAGGTGTGTAGCAACTTCCTAGGTAACAAAAAGTCTAACAACTACAAAGGTCTAGTGAAAGAACCTATTCAATCTTATTAGGACCTAGGTTGCAATATGTCACTTAAGCTGAATTTTCTTCACTTTCATTTAGAATTCTTTTCTGACAATTTGGGTGCAGTTTCAGATAAGCACGGCCAGATATATCACCAGCAAATTGCTCAGATGGGGAAGTGCTACAGTGGAAAATTAACTCCATATAGGTTAGCGGACTACTTTTGGATTCTTAAACGTGAAACTGCCTCTGGCGAATACAAGTAAAAAAGACAACCAAATAAATTATTTGATGTTTTTTTTTTTTAAACAATAAAAAGAATATTTTGTGATTTTTTTTCAGTTTTTAAAAATTCACCTTGTAGGTGATAGAGAGAAACCAAATGCATATTAAAATTCAATACAACACAGTTGACGCAAAAAACCCAAAAACATTTTGGAGAGCGACAAAAAGTTTCGTAATGCTGAACAATGTTATTTATTGTTTGACATAATGTCAAAGAAATGCAAACATAAATAACCTGTCCAAAATAATTCCAAATGGTGTCTACTAATTCAAAAAAAATGGTTTGGACGGTACCTTCTCTTAAGGCTTAACTTTTTTCCAAGATAAAATCAAAGCCTATAAAAAATTTTTAATGACGTATTTTTGTATTTTGGAGAAATATTATTTTCAGAGCCGCCAACAGCAAGCGTTCCATTTAAAATCGCCACCCTGTATATATGCTAAAGCCAATGTAAAATATATATATATATATATATATATATATATATATATATATATATATATATATATATATATATATATATATATATATATATATATATATATATATATATATATATATTTTTTTCCCAAAATTTTTTTCCCTATTTTCTTTATTAAATTTAAAAACAAGGCTAAAGGGGCCCTCTACCATTATAATATTATATTTTGCAGTAGGGTGAAAATACTGCTTTTTAATTTTCTCACTTATTTATTTCACGAAGCGCCGCCTAAAGTGGTATGGCAAAACTACTTTTCGAATTTCACAAACCGTGAACAATGAGTGGCCATTTTCCTTTGTCAAAGGTACCGTTTTGGATTTTTAATATTATGGCCATGCCTACCTAGAAATGTATAACATTATTTAAATTGTTTCCCATTTAACATCATTTTGATAAATAGGGCACTGGTTGCATTGGGATTAGTCTGTTAGATGGCGCCAGAGTCATTTAAATATTTTCTTACTTTTATGTAGAATAGTTTAAAGATTGGTGACCCCTGTTAGTCGTGTCTTGGCTTACAGCGGATGTGACCATCCCCAAAAAAGGGTGAAACATGTAGCCGACTTAGCCACACTCGGGGTTTTTCCACCCTTTTTGGGAAACCCCGTAATTTAATGCGATTAGCAAAGCATACCCTTACACAATTTTTTTTTTTTTTATTGGGGCCATATGCCCAAGAAACTATTTTCTTTATTTTATATATATATATATATATATATATATATATATATATATATATATATATATATATATATATAAAATATATATATATATATATATATATATATAATATATATATATATATATATATAAAAAAAAAAAAAAAAAAACCCGTTCGTGCTTAAAAAATTTTGAATATGATTTTTGCGCAATTTTAAGAAGGAGACGGAGTAGAGCGAGAACAAATTTCGCCCCAAAATTCACATTGGAGCGGTACGGGAATCGGCGTCGCTATCGGTGGGGGGTTACCGATGCAGTCGTTCTCTGTCTACTCTCTATCTATTAGTGTCTAATACATTAAAATTCAATCCGTAGATTTAACTCGCCAAACGTGTATATATATATATATATATATATATATATATATATATATATATATATATATATATATATATATATATATATATATATACATGCAAATGGGGCTATATGTATAACTTCAGGGAAAAAAGGATTTAAATCTGGGGAAAAGGGAAATTTGGGAAGTTTTTCCTAATCCTTTATTTCCCAGTTTCCTAGGTTGAGTAAAATAGGTTTAAAACTGTACAATACTGGTTTTATTAATTTCAGAATGCATAATTTATACAAATTAGTGTAGGTCATTTCGTGATGTACCAAAATCCACGATTGCCCTTCAGATATAAACATGGTTTTAAACCCATCTGCTGACATTGTTATAGCATGATTTTTACATGATTAAAATTTATGTTATTATAAATAAAAAATGATAAAATTGCTAATTACATAAATATATAAAATGAATTTTTTAGAAAAATGTCGTTTAGACAAAACCCTTATAAAAAATGTAATTTTTTTTTACCTGTAAAAATGTATACCTAATGTAGGAAATTTAAAGGTTCATAGGGTTTATATATTTTAGATTAAAGCAGTTAAATAAAATCCAAATAATTTATATTTCTCTTATTATTTTATTGTTCTTTTTAACAAAACAAACTTATGACAAATAATTTTTACCTCACATTTATATCTTATTAAAAAAAAAAGATATTCATTTTTGTTTATTTACAACACAAAATCTAATATATCGTAAAGGCCAGAAGCTAAACTATAAATGATAATACAAAGATAAAATACCCTTGATTATAATTTTCTCTTAGCCGTGGAAAATTCTTGCTTTCCCCGCAACTTTAATTTTTACAGACAAAGCATCTTAGTTGGTCTTCGGTTTTAATTCAGCTTTAACTTTTTTTAAAAAAATTTGCCTGGAATAACTTTTGGGCTTGTTGAATAATTTTACGGCGTAGGTCAATTTTATTTTCACTGTTTTTTAAAATTAAACAAAATTATTCATATAAAATTCATTGTTATTTAGTTACAGCTGATATAAGTTAAATATGTGTGGTTCTTGTACGTTTTTAGGAAATCATTTCAAACATATTTTTTTATTTATCAAATAACTAAGAAAGATTTTTATAAAGACATCTTTATAGACAGTTTTAGATCAATATTATTTATTTACCATGATTCTAGAAATAAATTGTAAGTTGCTGGGAAACTATATAATGATAATATATTTTCTCATTTCTAAGCCCAACTGAACATGATTGTGGTTGTTTTTGTAGTTTATTTATTTGACAAATACTGGAGTTACGACAAATATGCTTTCAAAGCCAAAATGTTTGGGTGCGCATGTGAAAATAGCCTATATTTCTTGTTTTTTTTAATTTTTTAAATCATTAGGTAAATTCGCTAGCATAAAAACTATTTAAAATATGCCAAAACATAATAATTTTAATTTAGAGTTTTATAATTTATGTAAATGTGCAAACGGTTAATTTTTTAAAATACTTAACTTAATGTTATTTATTCACAAGAATTTAATTTTAATACAAAGTACATTAAATATGTTTGTTTTTTTTAACGAAACATTAAATTATTTGGTTTAATTTAGCAGCTGATAAGACAAATAATAATAAAAAAATAATAAAAATGTAGGTTATTGTATTTTATTTAATAGGTTTGATCCAACCCCGCAAAAAACCGAATATTGTAGGGTCACGCTCAAGCCCAGTCAAATAAACCATTGTAGTTTATTTGACTAAACTGGCGAGTGACCGTACAATAAACGGTTTCTTTTTCGAGTTTAAAACTAACCCAATATAAGCTGTGGGTACACGTGATTATTGATTATATTATGTGATTATAAATATATTTTTTTATAATTTTGGCAATGTCGACCAAACTAGGTAGTTTAATAGGTTCCTTAATTACCATAACATAATACCATTTAGAAAGTCGCATATTAAAATCGCACCAATATTATTTATTTTTAATAATGCCTGTTTTATAAATTTAATTTATAATATCTCGAATTTTATTGTATGTATTTGCAAATTATATTTTTTTAATAAAATAAATAAAATAAAATAAAAATATATTAAGTAGTTTGGCATCAACATTACTAAAATATTAAATTTCTTTTTAAAACGGATTTTGGGTTAAAAAAATACGATTAAATTAAAACTAAGTTTTGGAAAACCTGGCCTACGAAAAAATCTACTGTTATCCAGGGGGTGCGCCTAAAAATGTTCGTTAATTTTAATTACGAAAGCCCTCGCAAATATTTTAATAGAACCGATTTGGTATATTTTAAATTAGAATTAACGAGATTATTTAATTTAGCGTAAATATAAGCTTTAGAAGGATCTAATTAATCAAGTTTTCCAACTAAATACATTTTATATAAAGAAAACAAAATAACATTTTTTTTACTGCTTCTTCTTAATCGTTACAGCATCTCATTTATTCAAAGCCGTAAGGCTGGGCTGGGGCTGTATGTATTATTATATTTACCAGAACTAACCACAAATAATCAACACTTCTTTTTAATTGGCCATAGATACAAACCTAATATTTGCGCAAAATGTGAGGTTTTCCATTATATGTATTATTTTTTTAAATGTTTATAACAGCCTACGAACACTTGTTTGAATCTCAATTACAAGATACCGTAGTTGATGGGTTCTTAAATGTTAAATCCATTGTTATGGATACAAGCATGAGTAAGAAAAAATTAAGTATATGGCTTTTCTTATTAAAATTTTTTTAAAGAAGGCTAATAAAAATATTATTTAATAATTTTTATATAAACTTTGAGGTATATTAAAATTATTTTTTAATTTTAAGAGCAAGGGAAAACCCTAAATGTTAGTTGTGGTTAGTTGTTAGCTTAAGTGCCACCGACAATAAAACAACTAAATTGATTATCAACTTATAACAAATATTACAATAAAATAAGGAAAAAACTAAAATTATGACAGTTAAAGGACAAAAGTATATTAAAGAATAATATTTTTAAAATACGGAACAACATTAATAAAAATTAAAGCTTTTTTTTGTAATTTAATTTTATTTTTTTTATTAGCAAAAAAAACGTTATTTCCCTTAGTTTTTTAATTTGTATTAGATTATTGCATTTATTAAAAAAAAAACGTTATTTCCCTTATTTTTGAATTTGTATTAAATTAAATTATATTAAATTACATTATCAAGTCTTATGGTTTCAGTTTGCAGTATAGTTAACAGCTGAAAGAAAAGTCCAATTCTTTTGCCAAAACAGTTTATTGGAAAAGTTTGAGCATAATTTCCTTGACCAACTGTTACCAAGAAGCAGCAGAAATAAAAAGCAAAATTACGTAAAGTTGGATATTTTAAATTTCCAAAAATAATCATTTTTACATATTAAAAATAATAAAGTTTTTGCAATAAGTAAATAGATATTATTAGTATCTAGGTAGGTGGGTATTTTTAAAATTAAAGACAAGATCAAACGACAAAACTTTATAGGATTATTTGTTTATAATTGACATACACCAGTATCAACTAAATGCGTAAATTTTCATTTTACCTACAGTTAAAGACTAGACTTACTTCCTGTTAACTCCTTTTCTCTGGAAATTGGTTATGTAATGGTATATTTAAATAACCAGTGCATAAAAGAAGGATTAGATTCATGTATTTAAGCAAAGGATGACAAATTTTAATATTTAAAAAAAAATAACAACTGTCTTTAATTTTAAATGGTACTCTTTGCGTGTGACACCGGTTTAAAATTAGAATATTTCAAAAGCCCTTAAGTTTGTCAAGGTAATTTTAAAGATTTTCTTTTAATGTAAAACTAAAAGGAATATACCAATCATGTACCCAATTATTAATAATATTAATACATACAAGTAGTGACAAAAAATAAAAAATATTAATAAAATTTCCCGAAAATACCACTGTCTATAACAATAACCAAAGAATATTATTAAAAGAAGTCTGAAAATGGGCTCTTATTAAAGAAGTAACACTGACAAAGTTTAACACCCCGTATCTTAAAAACTATGCATTTTTCGGACCCGCATAGATACATTTTTTAAAAATTTTTCAATGAGAAATCACCACCTGAAATTTGGCAGAATATTTTTCGAACACCCTGTGTATGTATAAAATAAAACAACTAATAAACTGGTTTATATTTACCACTAAAACTAAATTAAAGTAATACATTAAAAGGTGTATTTCAGTTAATGTTCTAACTGTAAATTTCAATCAAATTAAAAAACCCTATATAAAAATAAAAGAAAAATCCAAAACAGTGAAAACTAACCTAACTATTTGCAAGAGCTTTTAGTACGGGATCCAAATTAGATGCGAGCTTCAACGATCTGCAAACCGATGGAAAATAAATTTATTTTCTAACAAGTGCGCAAAGTGATACTTTTCCGCACGCGACTGCCGTTGCCCGAACGACGCGAAGCGGGGATTCAAATAAGCAGTCAAGTGCGGAAAAGTCACTACGCAAGCGTTAGGAACAAAATCATTTCTACAGGCGTCCAGATAATACTAATATTAAACAATGATTATTTTTAAATTATGTTTAATCTGAAAGAACTACTACAACATATTTATAAATGGGAATTATTTGTTGATAACATTTACAACAAAAGAACAGTTATTAGCATATTGTAAATTAATTGCAGAACCTGTAATTTCACATTTGGCAGGTGGCTTATGGAAGCGCTTATTGTACGGCTTGAGAAGGTTGACTTGCCCCGGGAGGGAGTTGATCATGGTCAATATTTTTTTTGCATATCCTTTTTCTGATTTTGGATTCATCAATGTAGCTCTCACTACACCGTTGTTTTCCCACCCAAGTAGCTTGACATTGGTAATTCCTTCCCCAGTCCTCTAACATAGTGAGAGGATCGACAAAACTATGTCAGTGTACTCTTCTGGTTTTTAATTTTGGTATGCAAATTCTGAGGCATTTTACCTATTGAATTTATTCCCACACATTGCTCTCATGCTCCTTGTTTATACTGGACAAAAAAACGTTTGTGTGGGGATATGGAACAAATTTGCTTTTTTGGTACAATTGCAGATAAAGTCCGTTATTTGTTTCATCGGACCTACAAGATTCTGGAAGTGTTATTTTACTTCAGGAATTTTCACCACTATCAAATTTTCATTATCCTGTATGTCATCAATCATTATTTTGTAGTTTTTCCCCCCTACAAGCAGGCTAACCCAAAATTTGACAACTTTTATTAGAAGGTGAATATTATCATCTTCTTTCATGAATCTTGAAACTTCTTCTTTGCTAAAATTTTTTTTGTTTTTTTGGGGTACCCTTTTGGTGTTTAAGTAGTGATTTTGTTTGAAATAAAATTTAAAATCAAGGTTCCTTTTCATTTTGAGGACACATTTTAACATAAGTACTTACTTCATAAAGTATTAGGTTTATATGTTTTTCAAACCCCAAAATAGGCCAAGAAACACTTCTTCTTTAATACTTTTGCCCCCTTGCTGGAGCACCAGTTTTCAAAAAATTTTAATTTTGATTCTCATTTTTTTCACGAGATTTTGCTGGGTTAAAATTTAAAATTTCATTTTTGCATCCCGGATAGAATATGGTACCCCCATCAGGAAATACTCTTTTAAATAATTATTTTTTTCGGTTTTTTTTAATTAAAAAAAAAATCTTACCCTTTTATTAAAAATGTTTTTGTATTGAAATTCATTTTTCAATTGCTTGTTCATTGGAAATGAAGAAAAAAAATCGCATGTTTAAAATCACCAAGTTACATATTTTGACTTTTATAATCATTTTTTTAATATTATACAGTTTAAATTTAAAAAAAGTTTTTGTGTTTTGTTGAAATATTAAAAATACGAAGTAACAAAAAGAATAAACTAAAATTCAATGGCCCTATATTATGAAATAGCCTACAATTACTAAAACACATATAAATCTTGCTTCCCTTTAAAATTTTAGGATTGCTTTCGCGTGCAGAAGGTCACTTTTCCTGGGAAAGTTAACTTTCCACTCAAATGCGTGCGGAAAAGTGGACTTTCCGCACTCGTGGAAAATTATTTTTTATTAACTATAATATGTAAATTAATATCGCCAATGGGTGGCCTAGAAAATTATGGTCAAAGGGTATGATAAATTTGAATTACCATAGTTTCTTTTTTAAATTACCTAAACATCTGCTTACTAAAAATATTAAATTCCCCTTTAAAATAACAAGCCTCAAGAATATGGGAAAAGTTGGGTTGCGTATCTTTTTTTTGGTCATTCATAACTATTTTCCAGTAAAAAATATTTTTAATGGACATTAGAAGAAAGCAGATGGGCTTTTTCGGAAATGTATACATGTATTTGTATATATAGTGACTCAAGAAACATAACTCTCAACGGCAGGGTATAACTTAACCCTAAAAATTTATAAAAAAAGGGTTGCGGTTAGCCTTTGAACTCGCTGTTAAACTGATTTCAAGAGTTTAAATTAGCGACGCGCTTTAAAAATATGGATATTTGGCCCCAATCCAATTGGAATAATCCTTTGTTTAATTTTTTTTTATATTTTCTATTTTTTTGACATTGTCTAATACTGGCTTGTTATGAATAAATCCTTAAAAATAAATAATTTATTTAAAGTAAATTTTAAATGACTGTTAAAAATTTTTAAAATTTGTATTAATCAATATAAATTTCATTTTTAACCCAAAAATAATTTTTTATATATTTTATATAATACACATACAAGTCATTTTTTAATTAATTTCACCTTCGCATTTTTATAATTTTTTTTCGCCTGGGTTTCTTTGGGTCTCTGATCTGAATCTAAGGCCTTTTTTGAACTTTTGTTCTCCCAACTATTTATCATTAAACTTGAAAATCGAAATAACCCAAAATTTCATTGTATTTCTTCTTTTAATAAATGTCAAATTTTTCATCCCCCTCCAAAAAAAACTTAAAAAAAAACTTTTCTTCTTCTTTTTTTTCTTCTTTGAAAGCCTTCTAGTTACTACCAGGCAAGCACCTCTTGGGCTTTTACCCCATTCCTTATCTTTTATACCAATCTCCCCATATAACTTGAGACTAGTTGGTTGATATATTTCCGTGGGTTCATTTTGGTTCCCCTAATCCCTTTTTTTGTAAATAAATACTTACAATAACACATTTATAATTATTTTTGAAAAACATAAATCTTTCTTGGGAAAAGCTAAAAAACCGCTTTTTTATTCCCCCTTCTTTTGTACAAAAGTCTTTTTTTTTAGACCTTTAATTTATAAAAGAAGATTTAAAACACTCAAGTTTACAATTATTCATAATATTTTTATTACTTGGATTCTTTTCATGAAATATAATATATATATATATATATATATATATATATATATATATATATATATATATATATATATATATATATTATATATATATATATATATATTAAAATAATATATATTATAATATTTATTTTATATAATTAAAAATTAAAATAATAATTATTTTTAATAATTATATTAAATATATAATTTATTATATTATATAAATATATTTGCACGGGGTAAAGAATCAAATTCATCCAAATTATATAATTGAAGCAGGTTTTAAAAATGATTAAAAAAAAGACTTTTGAAAGGAAATAAAAGAAAAATGGGTTGTTTCTAAGTAAAGATTAATTACAAAATAATTATAAATTATTATTAATGAATTTTTTTATCACAAAAAAGGTAATTATTTGGGCAACCATAACCCACGAAAAATGGGGAGATTAATAAGTGGAATAGAAGGGGAAAAAAAATTTAAAGCGCGTCTTACTAACTCTTCGGTTAGCGGCGCAACCATGATTTTATGGTTGATCCCGCCGTTGAGTTATGTTTCCTTTTAGTCACTATGCAAATATGCATGTATACGACTCCCCAAAATCTGCTTTCTTCTCATTAAAAATCTCTGGATAATGTTGACATGACAAATACAAAACTTTAAAACTGTTATTTAAATGGAATTTAATATTTTTTGTAGGATTTAAGTAATTTTAAAAAAAGTAATATGGTAATTATATCAGAATAATTTTGTTCCACCCATTTACATATTATGTTAATATAAATAATTTTCTGACGTGAGATTTTTTCCCCGCTTTTTGCGCAATATTTGCACGGCTTAAGAAGTGACCCTGCGAAATCCTAAATCTTAGGGGGGAAATAATTTTATAGTTTTAAATTTTAGGCTATTTCGCAATACGAAGCCTGGGTTTGTTTATTCTCTTTTGTTTGTTACTAAAATTTTTTAATAACAAACAAAAACTTTTTTCTTTAATAAATAAATGATATGTCAACAAAATACTGGTGATTTTAACATGTCAGATTTTTCTTCATTCGACAAGCAATTTATTAAAAAAGAAACAACATTTTAAACGTCATAATATCTTTTTTTAATAAAATCCAACAAAAATAATTATTTAAAAAGTGTTGAGGAAACTAATATTCTCGATACCATGGATTTAATTTATTACCAGCAAAATCTCGTGAAAAATATGAGAAACAATATAGTCATTTGAAACTGATTAATAGAAACAAATATTAAAGAAAGAGTTTCTTTGCTTGCATTCAAAAAATAAACCTAATCTAAAAGAAGTAAAATCTCCAAAGATGGGCTCAAGGAGAACGTTTATTCATTTTCAGCTATCACTCAAATGCCAACATGGGATACCGTCAAACACAGAAGAGTTTCAGATTCTGAAGAGACTTCACAATAAAGGTTGCTCCAACCTAAAGTACAAGGTTGAGGAACGCCAGTGGGTGGCGGACGGTGTACCGAAATGTGATTTGCCTTTCCAGGGGGTCGGTGCAATGTGTGAATAAGGTAAAATGCCTAAAGGGGATACCTAAAATTAAAATCAGAAAGTACCTGAACTGAACACTAATGATCTAAAATACCAAAAGTCAAGCTGGGGGGTAAATACGACTGTAGGCCCTTGATGCCTGGGAAAACGAAAAGGTGTGTCCTCCAATAAGTAACAAGCAAAAAGCGCACCACCCGCTAAATAATTTCAGGTTATACAATATGTAATAACGCTTTTGTGTTAATCGGCAAATAATTCCCATTTAAATATGTTTAGTAAACATAATTTAAAATAATCTATATTATTGCGCTCAAATTTTGTTTCCCTTTTTGCAAATGACTTTTCCGCCTTATTGCCCACTCCGCTACTCGTTCCTTCGCGAAAAATATCCACGTTTGAAAAATACTATTTCATCGGTTTGCGAAACTTAAACTCCCATCCCCGGATCCCTACTAAAAACTCTTGCAAATAAGTAACAATCTAAAACATTTTCTCTGTAACATTAAAACCTTTTCCTCTACTAGAAATTTTAAATATTTTGTTCAAAAATAATAATAATTTTAAAAACAAAAATCTTCTAAAGTAGTTTTACCATTGTCCTTCTTTTAAACCGACCAAAAATTATAATTTTAAAAATTATGGATTTTTATTATTTTCTTATATAATGACCTTTTTAAAATAACTTTATAACTAACAAACCAAAGTTTCTATTTCGGTAATAGGTTAATTGCAAAGTTTGTTTAGGAGAGAGCAATACAATAAGCTTGTAAAAGGGTCTTTGCTAAGAACATTTAAACAGATAAGTTGGAATTATGATTATAAAAGGAATAAGGATGCAGCATATTTCTAAACTTTAGATACTTAGTTAAATCTTTGTCTAAAAAAAAAGTAATTAACAACCTGTCATTATTATGCAAACCATGGTAATTACTTTGTGACTAAACTAATTAACATTATGACATTTAAAGTAAAAAATGGATATCGCATAGAAAAAAATTGCATACTTTTGAAACTATTAGACTTACAATTAAAAACAAATTTCAAAAATTATTAGTAAATAAACCACTGGCCTTGCACATTAGGAAAAAGTCCGTGGTGGCACTACCGCGTTGTCTAAAAGGTGCTGTGAAATGCAACATTTTGCATGTTTCAGTGCTTGGACAACGTTGACGGAACAACTGGGAAGAAATGGGTTAAACATCGGAAAACCCGGCACTCACGGTACTTTGGTACTTAGGTTTATATATGTATATATAATCCGTAGGATATAATATACATAGATAATATTCCTTCGTGAGCTGTCATAAAGATTAAAAAAAAAAAATTCTATACGTAAAATAAAAAATCTCCCGTGGAACATATTTCTATATTTCACCCGGTACAATTGAACTACGTTGTAATAAAATGCTTTCCCATAAATAATTTAAAAAAGATTGATGTACCTTTAATCTAATAATTTAATGCCAATTTTAATGCAGAAAAGTAGGATTCATATTATGGTTTAACCCCAGATTAAAAAAAAAAACTACAACAATTTCCTCTATTCCACTTTCAATACGACGACGGTCGACGGCACGGCGATTCTTTGGCTGAGGCATGAAGGGGATGCAGTACAAGCGTTCAGCTATTTTCGACAGTGTTGCCATTTCGTAAAATTTGTATTAGCAATTTTAGAAATATTTTAAAAATCATACGTATTATAAAACTTTTTATTGAAAAAAATTATGCGCTTAGCAAAAAAAAAAGATATTAGATAGGCTCATTCCACATAGGTTTTGGTACTTAAAATAATAATATTTTGCTATTTTAAAAAAATGTATTTGCGTAAACAAAAAAATTAATATAATTTTATGGTATTTCAAAACTAAAATGCCGATAAAGTTGTTTGGCAGTTTGCTTTTAAGTACCCTGGCCAACAGGCCCCATCCTGCCAAACGATAATCGAATATCTTTAATTGTTTTTAATAATCCGGATGCATAAACCAATGTGGTAAATGTCATCACGAAGATTAAAAGGGAAGTCTTAGTTTTAAAGAAACAGTCAAGAGGGGCAGGTATGTGTTTTTGTGAAGCAAATGAGCCACTCTAACATCCAAATTTTCCCAAAAAATTGAAACGACATCTTTAAAAAAGCATGTATATAAATCCTACAAAATTAAAACCATTCAATAATTTTTTACATGATTAAATTAGGCGAATGAAGTTTTGTCAGACCATGAGGAGAAAATTTAATAAAATTACGATTTTCTTAAAAAATTTTCTGTTTACAGATAATTTATCATTTTTCTGCATGGTTATCATAATCCTGCAGTCGCCAGATATTGGTCACGGAAAAATAAACATTTAATTGCGGCTGTACAAAAACAATATCCCCAAAAATTAAACGTTTGGGTGGGTATTTTGGGCGACAACATTGTAGGACTTATTGACATTGATGCCAACTTAAATGGGAAAAAATATTTGCAAATGCTGTAAGACGAAATTATACCAGCTATGCGGACCTAAAATGTAACCACTGACAAGTTTTAATTGTGATCTTCGTTGATTTATTTTTGATGCATAATTTAAAAATTTTTAAAATAATTCTACAAGTAATTTTTCACTATTTGGTGCTAAAAGTTTTAAAATTCTACAAACAAAAAGTTTGGGGTATAATATGCCAGGCAAACACCATGTATGTAAAAATTGGTAAAAATTATTTTATTTTGCAAATTAGCTATGTGCAAGGCTAAACAACTTTACGCTTCTTTATATAAACGCTACGCTTATTAAAATACACAAGAGTAACCGGTGGTTGTTATATATCTAAAATTGTATTACTACCAATCCGATTATCCTATTTCCCCTTGTTCGCAGTTGTAAAAAATCAGTTATCTAACCTGTTACATATTTTATGGTATTCAAACTATAGTACTCAAAATTTATGGGGTAATAAATGTCTTTTAGTATTTTTACGCCCTGTTGTTTTGTATTTATTTTAAAGGGAGTTTTTAAGACTAATAAAAAATTACAAATATATTTCTCATGCTTATTATAATATAAATATTACTTTTATTGTAAATACCTTTGTAGTTTACGAATTAAAGTAAATTTAATTACTTTAATAATGGGTTATTTCTTACTTTATTGAAGTTAAGAATTTGTGTTAATTTTATTCTAATTTAAACCTTTATTTTATTGCTGCTAAAAGTAAAGGATTTACTTAGCCTGAATAATTATAATTAAAAGTACTATAAAAAACATTTAGTAAAATATAAAATCCACCAATTAGGGTCAGTATGTCACTCTTTTACCGTAATAAACAAAATATTGACGATGTTTAAACAAAGCCTTTTTAAAAAAAAATAATTTATTGGAAAGTGTTCGTGAGATTTGACAAAAAAAAGGCTTTTGGTGCTAATTAACTAAATAATATTTTACTTTTGTTAGCTTCGTTCGCCGTATTAATTTTAAATGCATGTAATAAGTTTGTGGAAGCAAGCAAATGGTGTTGATCGCTACATATTGACCTCTACCAAAATAAATTGATTTTTATTTTGACAATAAAAATAAAATAAAATGAAAATTTTTATGTCTACTAACACTAGCAGAGCACAATTTATTTAAGTATTGGTAAAAATTATATTAAATTTTAAAAACGTAAATGTGTAAAACTTTAGTGCTATTGTTGCATGGTTTATGCGATATAACCTTGGGATGGATGTTACCACTCGTTTTGAGGGATAATTAATGGTTTTTTTTCTAAGGCAAATGCTATATTATACATAAATGAAGTATGTTTTAATATAGGTATTCCGTCTAAGCCACAAGGAAATAAATTATTTTTTTATTAAGATTAGCTGGGCTATCGATGGGTTAAAATTTACAAAATATAATTATAATTTTACCTTAATGTAACTGGTTCGGGGTTGAAATTCCACCATTTTCTTACTTTAAAAAACTGATAAAAAAAGAGTAAACATTTATGAAAATGAACTAAGAAAAATTATAATTTTTTTATCCAACTTTACATTTTTATGTAAAAAGATCTGAATTTGAATCCAAATCCACGACCAGAGTTAAGGTATCACTTGTAGTCTTTTTCTGCATTTATGGATCTTGCCAACATTTTTTACAATGAGGGTTTTTGGGTCCTTGATTACGAATCTGAAGTTAGATCTTAAAAATTGAGGACAGTGGACCCAAAATGGCAAATGTGTTTTTCAAGATAACGAATATTTTTTTAAAATCCACGAATTTAAACGTACATGGTAGTTTTTAATGTTGCTTATTATAAATTTGAAGTCAAATTAAAAATTTTTATGATGGCGGATCCCCAATAAGGCAAATAAAATAAACAAAAACCACAGATTAAAGACAAATTGGATATTTGCAAATTTGGGTAAATATAAATTTTAAAAACATAATAAACGATTGAAAAACGGCCACCAAAAGAACAAAAAATTGATTTTTACTTGAATGTGTTCATTTTTTAAAAGTGTTATCGGCTAATAAAACCTTAGTTCATTATGTTGGGCTTAAATTCTGAAGACTAACTTCAAACGTATATTTAACCAAACTTGCATATATCAAATGTGTCTTTCATCCGTTGTTTTTGCTTATTTTATTTACTATATTAGGTCCACCATTAGAACTATTTCAAATTTGACTTTAGATTCGGAATCAGCAACATCTAAAGCCACCTTATACGAAATTAGGCGTATGTCCGTTAATTTTCGCAAAATGTATTAGTTAGTTAGTTATCTTTAAAAACTTACCCATTTAAGTACACAATCTAGAGTTTTTAGAATCTGACTTCAGATTTGTAATCAGCGACCCAAGAAACCCCCCCCTATACAAATTTTGAAAATACACCTTGAATTTCTAGTTTGTTTTTTAAAAAATATACTTGCTACCTTATTTTCGATCATGGATTTGGATTCAGCAGATCCTTTTACATAAAAATGTAGAGTTGCATTTAAAAAACAGATTTTCCTAGCTAATTTTCATAATTTTTTACTTGTTATTTAAGATTAGGAAAAAATAGTGACATGATGAACGAATTTTTACCCCGTATTTGTGATTGGAGGGCAAAAAACTACGGAAAATATATGTCTTATGAAAATAACACGCAACTTTTTTTTTTGTTTGGCTGTGCAATCTTCAGCAACAACTAAACATATGTCGCTATTTTTGTCGGACCCGTAAGCTTTTTATTTTTGGCCCAACATATATTATTATTTTTGAAAGTGACTCTAAATCCAATCCTAATAAAACTTTTTATAACAATGTATGTTATTAATAACTTTTTATTATTTACATAGTTTTTCCCAACAATATATGTATAAACTTCTATGACATTAAAGTGGATTCAGGTAAGCCAACTTAGTTATATGTTATATCTGAACAGCCCATTCAATTAAGTACATTTAAAAGTTAAAACAATATTCCTATTACATTCAGTTACATAAAAGTAATATCTAAATTGTCATAGCGTGTTATTAATTAAATATTATTATGCTTATTAGCCTTCTTTTTTTTAAGCTTATGCTAAATCACGATCTTTATAAAAACAGAAAAAAAATCCTTAAGTTTTAGGTATAATTTAATATTAAAGTTTTTAAATTTTCTGAACAATATTTAGGCAAATTTTAATTTTTATCAAAAATTACGTTAATTTTTTAACTTTTAGTATTAAAAATGTAGCCTATTTTAAGCAGAAATCAAAATAAAAGAAAGATTATTTTAAATTGCCGAATTTGCCGTGGCTTTTTTAGGGAGACAATATTTGCTACTTTCCGTTATGTTTTTTTATAGCCCGCTTTATTTTTATGATTTTAAAGATACGCCGCAGCCTAAACGCAGGTGTTAAGATCCTAGTATCCACTTTTGTCCCTCAGTTTTATATCCACTTAAAGCCAAAAATAATGGTTACGCATTTTCAAGGTTTTGTAAACTTTGCACAATTTCGACACTTTTTTCTAAAGCATTAATTAAATTGTAACAAACTCTTTAAACAAATTCGTATTCTTTATCGAAATTTGGGGCTAGATTAATCACTGGCTAGATACCAGAAGCTTATTCTTCCCTATTCAGGTTAACATAAATACACCAAAAAGTGAAAAGCTTTATTTTCACAGACTCATTAGCTTTTTAGTATGCTTTCCTTTTGTTCATTCACGAACTTAAATATACGTCGTATAGGTTTATTTTGAGGGCCAAACTTAGGACCTCTGGGGCCCCGGGCGAATTCGTGAATGGGCCTCCACCTCCAGTAACGTTTATACAAACAATATAATATTATAACAATACAGGGTGTAAAAAGTATTATGCTCACGATTTTAATGGGCGATAGTGGGGCTCAAAACAAGTCGAAAAAGCCAAAAACATATGGGTCAAAAGTCAACTGTTTTTGAAATATGGCCTTTCAAAGTTTAAAATAATTGGCAACACCGCGCTTGTTTCATAGAAGCGAGTCGACGTTTTTTGCGAGTTTTGCATATTGACACTTTTTTTAAGGAGATGTTTATTTATATACAAATAATAAAAATTACTTCTTGCAATTTATTTTAATAAGTAATTTAAAATTAAATTTATTAAAAAAAAACATTATTGTTTGGTTAATATTTGTAATTAAAAAATAATTGTACTTATCAAAAAAAGGCTAAATATTTATTTTTGGAGCACAAATTATTATGTTTTAAAACAACGCTTCTTTATTTTATTTGAAGAATGAGATTTCTTTGTTGCACACATCTCGTTTTCAAAACTCTTGGATACTACAGTTGTAAATTTATAACATATCTGCATTTTTCCCGATTTAAAAAACAACCAAAAATGTCGCGGCCATTCAACACGTATTTACAACTGACTACACAAGGACAAGGCTTTTAGCTAGATGGCTCCGTTGCCAATTGTTTTTTACATTTTAAACTGGGGGAAAAATTATTATTCGTATTATTTTTTTTTAATTTGTAGATTGAAACATTTGAAACTTAGTTTATTTAATTAGCAAATAAATCTACTGATAAGCGATCAAGACAAAATTTTCAGGTTTATAGAAATAATTGCTTTCAAAGTTTAAACTTTGATATCGTTTAGACAAAAATCTGTCAACTTTTGACACATATGTTATATGAGCTTTTCGACCTGTTTTGAGCTCCACCATCGCCCATTTAAATTGCGAGCTTCATAATTTTTACACCCTGTATTATAATACATCTTGCATATAAAACATTTAAATTGAATTCAATGATTTAAAAAATTGGAACATAGTAACATGTTATAGAATACTTTTTTCTACCAAAAGATCATTACTAACAACCCCCTTATTGCCCTCTTAATTAAAATTGATCTTTACTCTTCTGCGGTATTTTTTATATATGTATTAATAATACATCTTGGAAGTTTGACCAATTTAAAACGCTTGATTTTAGAAAAATTAGATCTTAAAGTGAAAAACGATTTTCCGCAATTTCATAAAAATTGTCATTTTCTTCAAAATAACTTTAACAATACTGGAGATACGAAAAAAATGCTTTAGTACCGACTTGTAACTTTTTTGATTACAAAGATTTTTTGTTTCTTGGCGTACAAAAAATATTTGGCGAGATATGGCCGTTTAAAGCCGCTATTTACGAGCAAGCACCACATTATCCAAACCCTTTAAACTTATCCCATTTTAAAACTAAGGGATTTAAAAAGATTTAATTTACTTAGCCTTAAAACTCTAAAAAAACCCTACAAAATTATTTTTGAAAAAACTTTTCATCATTAAAACTAAAGGAGATATGTTTAAAAAACCAATCCATTCTTTTTCGAAAAATTCGAATAGCCCACTTCGGAGCATAATCGGCATAATATTTTATATAACTGGTATACTTTATACTTATATTTTGAAGTAGAGGGTTAGAAGCGCCTTATTCCAAATTTTTATGCAAACGATGCAGGAAAAAAAATTGCGAGGTTTTGCCATTTTTTAGCTCAATTTCCGGGACTATAATTATTTATCATCAAATCGTTTTAATTTGTCAAAAACATTTTTTTTTGTAAATCCTATGAGGGGTGGTTATGTAAGGGTTGATTTTTTGTAGGTAATTATGTATTACACCGTAAACTGTTAAAATATTTTTTCCACAATAGAAGATAAAAAAAAAACATTTTTTTTTTGTAATTTCGTTACTAAAAGTGAATTTAAATGGTTGAAACGTTACAAATATATTGTAAAATATACCTTACAACGTAAAAATATATCCATTCTACATATTAGCTAGGATTTTATTTTACATAATGTCTATTTCAATTGTGTTTTAAGTTTTTAGCATAATGGGTGGATTTTACCCCCTGAAAATAAGAAGTACACCTTAAGCATATACAAACTTTAATCTAGAGGGTAATAGTAACTTAATTTCACTCATATTTTTATAAAAATTGAAACTGTACAAAAACATCCGAAGGTCAAGCACCTTTTTTCTCCCCACACACTGTGCTATTATTACAGTTAATAAATTATGATATTGAGGAACATAAAGAAATAAATAATATTTATTCCTTGGATATTTGGCCCAAATGTAGCCTTTCGTTAAACGTTTAAACTTTTTTGAAATATAATTTTTTACCACCCTACGGTGGTCAGGGCCCTTTTGCTTGAGAGCCCCGGGCGTTCGCCCCGTGCGCCCACAGGTAAGTTTGGCCCTGTTTATTTTTATAACATTTAATTTCGTTTTTATCTTCGGTAGTGCAAATACAACATCAGTTTGTGGCAGTCTAAAATAACTTTTTAATTATTAAAATTATGATATTTTACTAAATTTTTTATTCGTAAATATAGTGTGTGGTAAGTATATTTGTTTCCAATATTTGTT
>JAHBCN010002429.1:82500-91660 GCA_019359885.1 Listronotus oregonensis | reverse complement strand
GGGGATTTGTGGCAATTGGGTTTTTTTCAAGCTAGTAGGGGTTTTTTACATATTTTGAGCTGCTTAATCCGAATATTTATACTGCGTTTCACGAAAACTCGAAAATCACGCAAGTCAGCCTAAAAATAAAGTTTTTTTGAATGGGTTACACTTCTTATGAAAAAACAAAGAAATCGGCTTTTGAAAAATAAAAATCCATTGATCAGAACTTGAAATATTGTAAAAAAGTGCGGAAAAATGCAAAACGAGTTTTTCCGCTTATTACATGTCTGCTTATGAAGATAAAGAGCTTTACAACTCCTTATTTTAAAAATTAAGGTCCAAACTTTAAAACCGAGAAATAATATAAAACCCTTAAAAGTTATTATGTGGAAAACGACACAGTCGATAAAATGCAAAATATTTTGTTTATACGCGTTATTCACAAAGTTAAGTTAAAATTATCTCTAGTCTAGTTTACTATAATTAGTCTACTAGCCAAGATGACCATTTTTTTTTTTGGGGTTGGTTTGTCATTTTGATTCTTTGAAAAAAATTTAGCAATTTTAACTAATTTTTCGCCCCCCTTTTTTGGGTCTTATATGTTTATAAATTTTTAAATTTTTTGGAGAAGTTTAAAAAGGGGCCCTTTTTTGGGTTTAAAATTTTAAAAAAAATTCCCCAAAAAATTTTTGTAAACTATTAAATTTTTTGAACTATGGGAGGGGATTAAAATTTAGGAAAAAAATAACTTACTTTATTTTATAAATGTAGTTTAAGGATAGGTATAGATGTATGAAATTTGGGTTAGATATGTATGTTTTTCAAGATTTTCTTATAACAGTATTTGTAATTTTCTGCTACTCGGGACAGTGTTGAAATCGGCAACCGGCAACTGTTTTCCTTATATATTTTTCTAGGGTTGAAAAATTACAATTAAGGAAATGGTTTTTAAAGTCAATACATAATTAGAATTTTCTAAACTCGTGCATTTTGTTCAGAACTTGTTCCGTTTTCGAGTAAAAAAGTTAATTACATGTCTGAATTGCGAAGTCACTTTTACAAATAGGAATTATACACCGTTATTATAAAATAATAACAAAAACAGCCATTTTGGGGAAAAGAATTTAAAATTTAAAAAAAACCTTGGAAAAATAAACCTTTAAAAAATTTCCCCGGGGCTATGTTTAAAAAGTTTATAAAATAAAATAAAATTTTCTGCAGCATTAAAAAAAATAATATGGAAACCCCCTTTTTTTTTTTCCAATTTTTTAAGGGAAAAGAAAAAAAAAATTTTGGGTATCAAAAAATTTTCAAATTTCACCTATATTTGACGGGTCACGGG
This sequence comes from Listronotus oregonensis, assembly GCA_019359885.1. Lineage (NCBI taxonomy): Eukaryota > Metazoa > Arthropoda > Insecta > Coleoptera > Curculionidae > Listronotus > Listronotus oregonensis. The sequence continues at coordinate 90,336 of JAHBCN010002429.1, read as the reverse complement.
GGTTTTTTGGGATTTCCCCGGTTCCCCGGGGAAATGTCTCAGCTTTCAATTTCCAAATAACACACCCTACATATGTTTACATTTTTAAATTTCTGATAATATTCTGCATCCAACGGTACTTTATATGTCGATCTTTGACAGCTTTAAAAATTAAAACAAAATTGATCTAGGTGGCCATGATAAACCAAAAATAAATATTTTAATGCCAATTAATTTAACAAAAATAAAAAGTACAATGTAAATGCCTGACGGTTTTATAATAATCATTCGTTTTTTTAAATGAGATAATATGGGTTCACCCTGTCATTACTAAAGCTTAGCCTACAAACATTAATTCCAAGTTATAGTCAGAGAGACCATGACACGTTTCAGAAAGAGTTTTATTCAGAAATAAATTTTACATATTTGTTTCGATAGGATAGATAAGTGAAAACTAACCGTTTAAGACAAAAGTTTTTGGGATAAATTGCTTTCAAAAAGGTTTTTTAAAAAAAATTTTTATTTTAACTGGGGTGGGGAGGGGAGGCCTTGATTTAAATTAATTTTTTTAAAAACAATTTTTGCAGTTTTTTTTAAAAAAAAATCGGCCCATAAATTTATAAAAAGTATCTTTTTAAAAACTTGTCAGGGTAGTCATTTTGGAAAAAAATTTTTAAAAAAATAGTGATCATGGTCGCCCGCAAAAGAGACTGGGTTTTTTTTAAAAGGGAAAAAAAAATATTTTTTTTAAACCCCGTTTTTTAAAAAAATTATCATCAAATAAAGTTTTTTTTGAACCTTATGTTAATTGTTTCGCAGGAATATGGGTTTAATTAAAATTTAACAAATTAAATCGAGGCCCCCTTTAAGAACCCCCCATTAAAAAAAAAAATTTTGTTAAAACACTGAAAAGTTTTATATATATATTATATATATATATATATAAAATATATATATATATATATAATTTTATATATATATATATATATATATATATATATATATATATATATATATATATATATATATATAAAAATTTTTACACAGCGGACATGTAACAGAAAACTTTATATTTATAAAAAAATTTTTTTTGAAATTTAAGGGGAAAATCAAAAAAGAAAAGCTTTTAAGACCAAATAAAAAAAATTTTTTTACCCGGTTTAGGCGGGAACCCAAATTTTAAAATTTAATTAGCACCCCCTATATATTTTAAGCCACCTTTTGCCCCCAAAATTTTTTTTTCAACCATTTATATTTTTTTAAAAATTTTAAAAATATATATATATATATATATATATATATATATATATATATATATATATATATATATATATATATATATATATATATATATATATATATATATATATATATATATATATATATATAAAGGAGCCCCCCAATTTTTCAACTACCATAGTTACTTTTTGTCTAAAAAATGCTGTATTATAAGGAAAAATAAAGCAATGTTTTTTTCAAATCAATACGTTTATTAAAAAAATATATTTAAAATTTTGAAACAAAAAAAAAACCAAAAAAATTTTAAATTGGATTGGACCCTTTTTTGGCTGTAAAGGGTCTACGCAAACATACATATAGTTATATTGAATTAACAATATTTATCAAATTTAAAAAGTAATTTTTAAATTATAATCAAAAAATAAAGAGTAAAAAAAAATTTTTCTTTTTTGTAAATTACCCCTTTAAACCCCCAAAAGTCATAAATGGATAGAGAAACATAGGTTGTTTTTATTAAACTATTATTTAAAAAAAAACCTAAAAAAACCCATTTTTTTTATATTGTGGGTTTTTTTTTTATAACAGATGTCTTAATTGTTCTTAGGTCATTTATGTTTTTTGAGATATTGAAAATGTAATGTAAAACAAGATTTTCCAATTACCTAAAAACTAACGACTTTAAAGAAATTTTTTTTTTTCAAAACATTTTTTTTAAAACAATGTTCTGAAATGCAATTTCCAATATCATTTTAAAAAAAATAATATTTTTTTTTTTTTTTTAAAACCCTTTAGAACCGCAACAAAAAAAAAATGTATATGATATTAAAGATAAATTTTTTACTTTTTTAAAAAAGAATCATTTTTCCAAATCGTAAGGTGGGGAGTGGTTCACACATAGTCGGGTCTATTACCAGCTCGAAGATTAAGGGGTTTTGCTAGTGATTGAAGTTTCGACTACTGTAATAAATTTTTGGAGGGAAAGACCAAAAAAGAAAAACATCTCCTGACCTTTTGGTAATTTTGGGGGTTTGGGGGTTATCGGGTTTTGTGCCCATTGGCCTTTGGTCAGCATGTTGAGAATTATCAACCAAAGTTTTAAAAAGTTTGGGCCCAAAAACCCATTTTTTATAAGGATTGTTCGGAGCCCTTTTGTCTTCGTTTTTAATCAAACAATAATCAAAATTATTATATCAAAGAGAAATATTTGGGTTTTTGTTTCAAGTTTATAAATTTTTTAAAAAAATGAAATATTATGGGGTTGTGACAGGTGCACTTTTTTTTTTTTTTTTAATAAAAACATATTTTTATAACATCAAAATATTTCAAATAAAATGACTTAATCTTTATTATTAATTAAGTAATATTTACATAAAATTTTAAATTTAAAATTTTGTAAACAAAATTTTAAAAATTTTTTCCAGACGACCCAATTTTTTGAGTTTTGAGAAAATTTTTCTCCAGATTTTAAGACGGAGCTTTAAGGTAGGTTAGTCAAATATCAAGTAAAAATAACTTAGAAATGAAAAAAAAAGGGAGTCAATATCCCACCAATTTTCCCGAAAAAAAAATTTGTATATTTTGGGGATAGCCTAAAGGTTAATACATGAAAAGACACATATCCGATAGAAAATCCCAAATGTTCAATATCCCCGGTTGGTCCGCACCGAGACCGCCTGGCAAAGATGTAATATTAAACTTAGTCAAAATATTAATTTTAAAAATGAAATTTAAATTTGGTTCTACTTTAAACGGTTTCCCCTTTGCTTCCAAAAGCACTCTACTACAGTTTTAGATTTTTTTTTTTTTTAAATTTTACCGAAATTTGTCCTTTAATTACGATTGAATGTTGTTAAAAAACCAACTTAACGGTATACGAAAGCAAACACGAACCAGTCGTATAAGAATCAGAAAGAGCCCCCCACCAAAAAACCCATATAGCGAGAACCCAAATGTATACTTTATTAAAAATTAAATGTTGGGGTTTCCAAAAGAGCAATAAAAAAATTTAAAAAAAAGAAAAAAAATTCACCAACAATATGATTTATTCTTGTTTTGTACACTGGGGTTTGTACACCCCTTTAAAAATTTTTCCCGTACACAGAATGAATTATTTAGTTTTCGAATCTGTTTTTTCCCAAAAACTGAGGAGGGGAAACCCTCTCCGATGGTTCAAAAATATAGAAATAAAAAAACTAATTTTATAACTAAATATCAAAATATTTATTGCTTAATTTAAGATGCAGAAATATAAAATATTTTTTGGGGAAAAAGTATTTTTAAAATAATCTAATAATATTTTTTAACATTTCCCCAAAAAAAAAAGTTTGCTGTTCCCTGTTTAGGATTTGTCACGCTGAAATATAATTTGGAAAAAAATTTAATAACCAGAACTAACCAACACCAAAAGAGGGTTTTTTAAATTTTCTTAATTATCTCTACGTAAAAAATTTTTAATAAAATTTTTTAAATTTTTTCTATGGGGTATATTTTTGGTTATTTTGATACAATGGTAGGTGAAGAATCTAGGCAAAACTGATTAAATAATTTAGTGTACAAAAGAATATTTCAGGTAAATTTTAAGGTACGACACGCAGTGTAGGAAACTAGAAAACACCAACAATATAGAATACATATAACCGAATATAACCGAAATAAATAAAAAATTTAAAAATAAAAAATTGTTGTTACTGGTATCATAATTTTTTTCAAAAAATTTAAAAACTTAAAAAAAAAATTATTGTTCTGAGAAGTGTAAAAAAAAATAAAATTTAAAAAAAAAGATAAACATATCCCTTTTTTTAACCAAAATATAAAAAAAAAAAATATTAATTTCCCCAAATTTTAAAGTCATAAAATAAACAATAGATTTTTTTTTTAATTTTCCGCTAAAAATTTTAATATGGATGTCATTACAAAAAGTGTCATCATAAATAAAAAAAAAATTTGTAAACAATTTTAATTTAAAAAAAAAAAAAATCCACTTTTCATGCAAGTAAAATTAATAACCCCAGAAAAATATTTAAATTTAAAAACATTAGAGAACTACTTTCAAAAAAATAATCATGGAATAAATATCTAAAAAAAAACCCTAAATGTAAAGTATAGCAAAAGTTAATAAGAATAAATGATAAAATTTACCAATTATCAGAAAAAAAACAGGCCTTAATTTTTAAAATAAAACTGTTTAATATAAATATTTATATTTTTTTTCTCCCCTTTTAAAAATTATTTACCAAAAAAAGGCAAATTTTATTTGTAAAACCCCAAGGCCCTTGGTTTTTATCTTTGAAATTTTGAAAGGAATTTAAAACAAAATCTTTGGTTATTCCCAATTTTTACATTTTGGAACTTAAAAAGAAAAAATTTTTAAAATTAGGGAATTTTTTTAAAATTTTTTTTTCTTGAAATTTTTTTTTTAGATCTTCGAAAAAAATTTTTGAAAAATTTTTTGTGGCTTTTTGTTTCATATTCAAAGTTTGAGGTTTTAATTTTGATATACAAAAAAAATTAAAACCTTGTACTTCATTGTTTTATTCAATAATTTATAAAAATTTTTGCAAAAAAAAACATAAGAAAATTTAACGACCGTTATGTTAAAACGTTTAAATATTTTTAACAAAATATTTTTTAAAGATGATAGAAAATTTTTTTTAAAATTTTTGTCAAACAGCAACAATATTCATAAAATTTTTTTTAAAACTTTGCCCAAATATATTAAGTTTTTTAAAAAAAAATATATTTTTCTGACAAAAAAAAAATTATGAAAAATTAAAAAAAATGTAAAAAATAATTTGTTTTGGGTTTACACCATCATTATAACTTATGCCTATTTAACTTTTATTAAAGATTCTAGCAAACCAATAGAAATAACCCCTTTTTTTTAAAAATTGTTTTAAACAAAAATTTTGGGAAATTAAGATATAATGGTTTGGTAAAAATAACTTTCAATAGAATAATATATATATATATATATATTATATATATATATATATATATATATATATATATATATATATATATATATATATATATATATATATATATATATATATATATATATATATATATATATATTAAAATATATATATATATATATATATATATATATATATATATATATATATAATTTTTATTTAATTTATATTTAAAATTTTAAAAAAAAAATTTTAAATATTAAATAAAAAAACAATTTTTTAAATTTTAAAATTTAAAAAAAATTAAAAAAAATTAAAATTTTTTAAAAAAATAAATTAAAAAATTTAAAAATAATTTTTGGGGGGTTTTTTAGGGTTTTAAATAAAAAAACCAAAATTTAAAAAAAACTTACGGGAAAAAAACAAAAAAATTTTTTGGGTTCCCGGGGCGGCGCCATTTTTATGATAAAGAAATTTTACAATTTAATGAGGAAAAATAACGACAACTAAAAAAACAACCAAAAAAAGGAATAGTTTGGGTTTTTTGGGGGTTGTTCTGATTTTTTTTCTTAAAAAAATTATTTCGGGGAAAAGGAAAAAAAAAACCTTCAAAAAAACAAATTATTAGAAAACATCTGGAACATTGTTTTTTAAGGGGAAATCCTAAAAAAATGACATCGTATCATCTCTTTTTTTTGGTATTTTCTCACTTTTTTTGTGCTTCACCATATTACTTTATATATTTTATATGGGAAAAAAAAAATTTTTTTTTGTGTTAAATGAGGAAAATAATTTTTTCCCCGGTTTTATAATTTAAAAATAACTGAAAAAAAAATAAAAAAATTTTGTTTAAAAAGGAGCAAAGTTCATTAATATATTATATATATATATATATATATATATATATATATATATATATATATATATATATATATATATATATATATATATATATATATATATATATATATATATATAATTAAATTTTTAAATATTAAGGGAAAAAATTTTGGTCTTTTTTCTTTTTAAAAAATTTAAAAACTTTTTGAGTCCTGGTTTTAAAAATTTTTTTTCAAGGGGGCAATATGGAAAAAAAGATTTTAAAAATTAAAAACTTTCCCCCAACATGTTAATGGGGAAAAAACTTTTAAACAGAAGAGAACTTATTTAAAAAATTAAACAATTTTAAAAAAAATTTAAAAAAAAATTTCACACCAAAAACAAAAAAACACCACCCCATCCCTATAACGGGGTTTTATAAAAGTAAACCGGGGTTTTAAAATTAGTTTTTTTTATTTTTCAATTCCTTGATTGTTAAAAAAACCCAGATTAAGGTCATGGTTTTCCCCCGTTTGAGTCAAAAGTTAAACCCCCTTTCGAAACAAGGATGTAAAAAATTTCTGGGGATAGTGTAAATGTGAAATTTGGTGTTTTTTTAAAAGATTCAGGGGTTTGTGTGTGTGTGTTTTTTGTGTGTGTGTGTTGTGTGTGTGTATGTGTGTGTGGTATGGTGTGGTTTTTGTGCTGTATTCCCCCTCTTTTTTGGGAAACGTCAAGGGTGCTGAACAAAGGGATTACACAACATAAAAGGAGCAGACTGGGTAAAAACATTTGGGGTTGTCAGGGGAAATTTTTTTCCAATTGGGACACAGGTTTAAGAAACTAGATACATGTATTAATCTAGCTCCAAAAGGGATTGGTTCGTGAAATGAGAATATTTTAATCCCAATTTATTAATAAGAGGGGGACATAAAAATTTAATGCAATTATTCAAACTTTTTTAATTTTTAAAATTTAAAATTTAACTAAAATTTTAATTTTAGCTCTTTAAAAACCTTTTTTAAAAAAAATTTTGTTCCTTTTTTTTTGTTTTTTTTAATTTTATTTTAATTTTTTTTTGTTTGTTGTTTTTGTTTCTTGCTGTCATTTTGGTGATTTTCTGTTTAATTTCCTAAGAGACCCAAAAAGTCCTTTTTTGGGGGGTTTTTTGTACCTTTTTCCTTCTTCTGTGCGTTCTGGGGGATAGGGGGCGGGTTTTTGGGAAAGCAGATTTCTTTTTCCCCCTTTAAAAATTTAAAACACGGAAGTTTAAAAAAAAAAATTATCAAAAGTTAAATTTACAAAGAACACACCCTTAAAGGGTAAAAGGGGGTTTAAAAAACCACACACATAATCCTTGGGGACATTTTGGGGATAAAATATATAAAAACATACAAGTATTAACCCTTAGGTGACAGAGGGGGGTAATACATGCACAAGAAAAACACCATACCCACAAAAAACACACACACACACATACACACACACACACGCACACACACACACACACACACCCCGCACACACACGGCCACACACACAAAAAAAAATACCTAATCTTTTTAAACCCTTTGGGGGACAGATAATTACAAAAACACCTTTTATTTTTCCCCCATCCACCTTAAAATTACTGTGTATACATCGCAACGGGATAATTTTTTGTTTTTAAACGGGTTGGGGGAAAAACCATTGATTTAGTTGGTTTTGCACAATCGGAAGGATTTTGTTGAAAAATAATAAACAACTGAATAAATATTCAGATTTACATTTATTAACCGTTATATTGATGGGGTGGTGTATTTTTGTGGTTAATTGTTGTAATGTTTTTTAAAGTTTTTTAAAAGTTTTTTAAAATTTTTTTATTTGTAATATGAATTCTCTTTTGGA
>JAHBCN010002429.1:0-77500 GCA_019359885.1 Listronotus oregonensis | reverse complement strand
TTCGTTTGTGAGTTATGACCAAAAGGCATTTAAAAAATTGATTTACAAAGATTTAAACACAACATAAAGTACACCTATACATACATAATTAAAAACTTAATATGGTTGAACTACATTATATACAATATAAATGTCTTTTAAGTCTACTAAGGTATATTTCATTTTGAAACATCAAACCCTGAATTAAATCTTTTGATCTAGCAAAACTAGAATTAATAATATACAGGGTAACAATTGCAACAAATAGCCGACATTTTATAGGTTTGTAAAAGTTTACCTGGTACTGCAGTGTCGTTAAACGCAAATATTTTTACATATTCAAAAAATTTATATGACTACCTTTTTCTTATATTACATTTTGGGAGTAATAATTAATAATTTTTTAAAAAATGTAGTGATTATTTATATAATTATTGGTACAGTACTAAAATTATAGTGAATATAATAGTGATAGCGATAATGATTAAAGACCGAACCCTTTAACTGGTATTTTAGGTAAGCAACATTAAATTTAACAGGTATTCACAAAAATATGGTCAGAAAAGGAATATTTAATTTTAGCATTATAGGTGTGCTGTTTTTTAAATAAAAATATAACAAAAAATCAAGATTTTTTCCCAAAGTTTGATCTGTAAAAACAAATATCATTACATGGGTCGCACTAAAAATATTACTTTTGAAAAATCTGTCCTCATATTTCTCATCTTACATTCGCCGTTAAGTTTTAATAGTTAAGTTTTATGCTACTGCAGTAAAAAATCTAAAAAATGGAGTTACACTGTTTTTGAGCTAAAATAAAATCAATTACTTTGTCAGGAAAAATGTTAAAGAAAAGCCATTTAGCATTCTGCATATTATACGTATTATTGTGTTTAAGATACATCTTAAAAAACAAAAAAACTTAGGTCAGATATTCTAAGCGCGCAATAGTTCGTCTTTCTTGTCGGCTTTGCCTACGCGACACCGATGTATACAACAAAGAAGTATTTGGGAAGTTGCTGCTTAGTTATTGGCATACAATTTGATTATAACTGTAGTTTGCGGTCAGTTTTAATATGATAATATTTGTTAATGTAAGAAAAAAATGTTGCACCTTTTTTTGGTTGTGGTAAATTTGAAAAAAAATTGGTTTAAACAAAACTGACTTCATATAGTTAGGTATATTAACTAACCGTTTGGTTTTTTTTTCAATTCATTAAAACCACACCCAAATAAATTGGTGGCTTGAATTTGAAATTAACAAAGTTCTATCAGGCTAGCAAGGGTAAATTAGCAAAACTCGATAAAAATTTTTATGGAATTTGTAGCTAATTTGTTGGTGATGGCGCAACAAATAATTTTGTGTTCTTTTTTAAACAAAAATAATGTAAGCTTTTGATGCTAGAGCAAGGTAGTCCTTATTAAACACAAATAAATAAATGTCTGTCTCTATGAAGGCAAGATATTTATCACTGTTCTTTTTTTTTAACTACATGGCGATATAAACCCCACAAAAGTTGACAAAAATGTAACGATCATAAAACAAAAGTAAAACTATACTGCTTAATATTACAGTAATTTGGTAACCTGATAGTATTAGGTACCAAACTATCTATGAAAGGTTAAATTAAAAAAACATAAGCAAATACCTTAAACTGCGATAATACTATAACATCATAAATTGTGTATATAACTTCCTAATAAGCGTAGCAATGGCTGATGCTATGCTTATTTTTTCACCTGTTTGCATTAGGCATATAACAAAAGTACAAACTTTCTCCTATTTTTTAAAACCTATTTTTTTATTTTTAATATGTGTACGTAAAAACGTTTAACATTAATTAAATATGGACTTACAATTGTTTATTACAAAAATTTTAAAATAAATTATATTTGTGAAAATAATATCCGGCATACTTAAAAAGATTAAATTTATTGAGCATTACCTTTTTTTCTAATTACTTAGGATATAATCACTGTTGAGAAATATAAAGTCCAATTACTTGAGCGCACGCCGCATATTTCCCTCCTGCCCTCTCCGAGATAGACAGCCTGCTGAGCCGGTAGTAATTTTTGCAGTGCTTTTTCCGATTTGCATCGTATTCAAAGGGAGAGTTATAAGTGGTAATCGTATTTGTGTATAAAATTATTATTTATTGCTTACTACCGTTTTAACTTGTTTTATTATATTTCTAAAATGGCAAAACATATTTCTTACTGTTCTGTCAATAACTGTTGTTTTTTACCTGCCATTAATAAAAATTCGCACAGATATTATCTCTCTGTTAGAAAATGTATTTTTTAAAAATATTTCATAGGTACTATTCTTTTGGTATTAGTTTAGTAAGTACTTACATAAGAATATTATTGCTAGAGGCAAATATTAATGACTTTTAAACAATTATTTCCTAAATATTCAAATTTTGACCCATGCAGTGGTCACCCAGAAACTTTTAAAGTATTACTTAAGGGGAAATGTACTTGTTAATAAACTCAGACTTCGGAAGAGCTTAACAACAACTCAAAAACACACCATCCAATATGTTGTAGAGCGCTAAAAAATTAGAACGGGGTATTATTTTGTATATATACCAGAGGCGCCCGGTTGTATGACATGTTAAAAGAGTAATAAAGATTTTTTTTTAAATACATAACATTTTATAATTATCTTTAAAACTTAGAAAATATTAAATTAGTTATTAACATTCGCGCTAGTCAACTACAAATAATATGTTAAATTAATTTTCGTCGTTGTTGTGATACTCAATACAAAGAAAATTAGTTCACTTGTTTTGTGTAAATTTTAAAATAGACTTATCATAAAAATATGTCACAAAAACAAACAACATGTTTCTTGTACTTTTTCTTTTCTAAACTAACCATTCAATAGTGTATGATCGTACTATAGCTGATTCTGGTCACACGTCTGTGCCCCCACAATAGGTAAGTGCATTATCTGACGAATGTTCTGCCTTCCATATCATTCTCCATCTCTAAAATAATAAACAGGGCTAAATAGGGGACATTATTTGATCTATATAGGTTTTCTATATTGCTAAGTTTACTACCACTATTTATGATTTGTATGTTTATATTTATGTTATCATTTATTTATATATAACTTTTATAATATCAATTTAAACAATTTCGCTTACTACTAACCAGGACTAACTAGAACCAAGATTATTTATAAATATGTAAATCGTATCTATTAAGCCTCCAATTCTCATTTCCTACGGATTAGGCTAGAGGCACAGCATTTATTAAAGGCGCTTCCGGCCACAGCAGCTTTCAGAAAGGTTGGATTTCGTTTTCAAGCCAGAAAGTATTTCTTTTCTTTTTTATTCTGCCCACCCTTTATCTATCTTAATCAGCCTAACTCGGAATACTGTCCTCATGTCCTCTAGCTGGATTTATCCACAACTCTTGTATACATGTACAGGCAGTCCCAATTCGATTCTTATCATTGGGATCTCGGAAAGTTGAAGAGATACGAGGTCAATTAAATGAAGGCAAAGTTGCGCAATTTGATGCTGATCAAAATGGTACCTTAAAAGTTTCAACATTTTAAATACTTCCAAAATTTTTTGAAAAAATCGAATATTCGCGATTTCATTTTTATTTTTTATTACTTTATTTAAATAGATATAAAAACATAAGTTTTACATTCTTATTGCTACTTTTTCTGTTCTACAAGACAGTGTTATTAGATTTACACACCGACGTTTTGTCTTGGAGCTGTCATCATCGACTTTGTTTTTTTAGAGAGAAGAAAGAGAAGAGAGAGAGAGAGAGAGAGAGAGAATAGATTTTTGGTAGGAAAACATTAAAATGATTTTTCCGAATAATTGCTTAAAATACGTAATAGAAAACAGGGCCACTCGCGTCTAGAGATACCCGGGCTCACGAGCTTCTTGACAGTGTTGACACATGAAACGCTTTATTATGCAAGGACTGGGCTAAAAAATTGCATTTTAATGTAATAATTTAGGGTCTTTTTTAATACGTGCCCGCATTTTTACGTCTGAAATATAATGGGGAAAAATAAAAAGCCGCTTTTCTAACCAGAACCAACCATGACCGACTAGAACTTCGGGCTTTTGAATTTGTCTAAATTATCCCTACATAGAAGTTAACAAAATTTTAACAACATATTAGAAAAAACCCGGGAATATACAGGATGTTTCTTAATAACATGCTAATATTTAAGGGGGTGATTCTTGGACCCATTTAAAGAAAAAAACTTCATGTAAATGTATGTCCTAAACGTCTTATCTTTTGAGATACATTGTGTTAAAATTAAAAAAAAAATTGTCATTTTCATACCACTTTAAATATTTTTATGAAAATTGGTGTACGGCGTTTATGCATTAAAGAGCATTTTTTGACCTAAGAAACATTTTTTTATTTCCCACAGTTAAAAGTTATCTTATTAAATAAATTATTGTTCAAAGTTGCATAAATCGTTTTTTCTCGTAATTGGTCCAAATAAGTGAATTTATTTTTTTGGGAAAACGGGGACTCCAAAAAATATTTTAAGAGAAAGCAATGGCGTACTACTTTTTCATTTAAAAATATCTAGTCAGAGTCCAGTACGGACGCCACTGTTAAAAATAAAAAAATCTTTCTTAGGTCAAAAAATGCTCTTAAATGCATAAACGCCGTACAGCAATTTTTATAAAAATATTTAAAGTGGTATGAAAATGACAATAAAAAAATATTGTTTCTTAAAAATTAAACACCCTGTATCTCAAAAGATAAGACGTTTAGGACATACATTCATATGAAGTGTTTTTCTTAACATGTGTCCAAGATTCAACCCCTTAAATATTGCATTTTATTTAGAAACACCCTGTATAATTACACTTTAAAAAAATATAAGTTCTACCATATCAAAAATTATAAAAATTTTGTTAATGTAGGAATAACTTAGACAAATTCAAAAGCCCTTAGTTCTAGTCGGTCATGGTTAGTTCTGGTTAGCAAGGCGGCTTTTTATTTTCCCCAATTATACAGTATGTCCGCGGATGCGGTTAACAAGAGGACAAATGGACCAAAAATTGAAAGATACGAAAAAAAGTCATTCCTGATAAAGAATTCTGCTGGTCGAAAAAATATGAACTGCAATGAGAAAATAGATTTTTATCATACAGGACGTCTCAAAAATGCAAAAAAATAAAATCAAACAAGAGCAAACAGTCATTTTTTGGCCTTTTAACGTGAAATAATAAATAAAAAACTTGCTCCAAATTTACTTCTAAACCTGATTCCGAACTTATTGAAGAAAATTTAAATTTATGAAAAATTAAAATGAATCAACATTTTTGCAAGTACAGGGTTTTCCCGTATAATTGCGCACCCCTTTAAAATCTTTATCTTTATAGATAGAAAAAAATAGTTTATATGAACGTTGCAGGATTTTTCATGAAGATTTTCATGGTGTAAGATAAAAACAAATGATGATCGGAAAATTAACAAATCACTATCAACTTGTTATTTTAAATGAAACACCCTGTATATGATTGAAAATTCAAATTTTCCTTCCTCTTTCAAATATATATATATATATATATATATATATATATATATATAATATATATTATATATATTATATATATATATATATAATATATATATATATATATATATATATATATATATATTATATATATATATATATATTTAATTTATCCTATGTTCGCGATAGGTTATTTGATTTAAAATCTGTTTATACTAGTTAGCCATGGATACAACCCAAAATTGACTTCTGTCAAATATTTATATTTTTGTTTGGTTTCCAAGACGAACCATCTAACGGACTTAACTTTGCCAAACTTTGGGTTGTATCCAGGCTAACTATGGCTTATAGGAACAGATTTTAAATTCAAATAACTTGCAACTCTTTTATCCGAACATAGATAAGTTATATATATTTGAAAAGAGGAAGATTAGCAGAATTTGAGTTTTCAATCACATACAGGGTGTTCCATTTAAAATAACGAAGTTGATGGTGATTTGTTAATTTTCCGATCATCATTTGTTTTTCTATCTTACACCATGAAAATCTTCATGAAAAATTCTGCAACTTTCATATAAACTATTTTTTTCTATCTATAAAAATAAAGAGTTTAAAGGGGTGCGCAATTATACGGGAAAACCCTGTACCTACGCATTTTACTACTTTTACTTGATTATCACCTTTACATTACTAAACATTAATAAAAATAAATATACAATGGAAAAAATGTAAAATGTAAAAAAAATGTAAATGTAAAATGCGTCTTGCAAAATTGTTGATTTTTTTTTTAATTTTCGTAAATTCAAATTTTCCTCAGTAAGTTCGGAATCAGAATAAGAAATAAATTTGGAGCAAGTTTTTTATGTATCATTTTACGTTAAAAGGCCAAAAAACGAGTGTTTGCTCTTGCTTGATTTTATGTTTTTGCATTTTTGAGATGATGATAAAAATGTATTTTCCAATTGTAGTATATATTTTTTTAAAAAGCAGAAATTTTTATTGTTAACCGCATCCGCGGACATACTGTATATCAGACGTAAAAATGCGAAGACGTATTAGAAAATACCCATGATTTGCTTTTTACATTAAATGCATTATTTAGAAAAAGGCTATTTTCAAATAACGCGCCGAGTCTCTAGATAATAAAGCATATTTCATGTGTCAACACTGTCAAGAAGCTCGTGAGCCGGGGTATCTCTAGACGCGAGTAACAGGGCCGTATTCAATAAAACAAAGTTGATGATGGCAGTTCAAAGACAAAACGTCGGTGTATAAATCTAATAAGACTGTCTTGTAGAACAGAAAAAGTAGCAATAAGAATGTAAGTTTATTTTGGTATATCTATTTAAATAGAGTCATAAAAAAATTAAAATGAAATCGCGAATATTCGGTTTTTTCAAAAACCTTCGAAATTTTTAAAAATATTTAAACTTTTAAGGTGGCATTTTGATCAACATCAAATTGCGCAACTTTGCCTCCATTTAATCGACCTCGTATCTATTCAAGTTTTTGAGATCCCAATGATGAGAATCGTATTTGGGACACGCTGGACATATAGAAGAAATACAGCAAGAAATTGGTAATAAGTACAGGTCGCTTTGGCAGTTTTTAGGGGGAAAAATGTTATGTTTCAATACCAAATAATGTTTTGTTTGGTAATAACGAATACTCAGCGGAAAATGGGTTAAACATCTATAATCTAGACACACATGAAACATTTTACTTATATTTTATCAAAGCTTTTGTTGACTATTCTTAAAATAATTAAAAAAAATTCCGGATCATAGATTATTATTAAAAAGTTTTTAATTATGGGGATAAATAAATAGCAGAAATCTTAGCGTAATGAATTTAAAAAAATAATATTTTTGTCCAAAAGAGCAGAACAAAATGCTATTTTGTTATTGTTTTTTTTTTATGTAAATTAAGTATTTTGTAATTTTTGAAGAACCTTCTTAGTTTTAAAAAAATAATTTAATTAAATATTTAATGTAACAAAATGGCTCTACATTACAGAATTTTTTATAAAAGAAATACATGTTAAAAAGAATCTCTACCGACATTCTCCTTTAATACGCCTTAGACAATTTTGATTCAAAAGAAAAGTAAATAAAAATTGCCCAGATTTATTATTCTTTCTTTATTAAGCAACGATACCAATAAGGGGTCATCCATAAATTACGGGGGGAGAGTGTAGAGGATTGTGACATTGTGTGACAAGGGTAAGGGGGCAGGGGCCATCAGCTTTGTGACATCACATGAATAAATTAAATTATTTAAACGCAAAACTTAAATGTAAACGAAACACTTAGGAATTCTATTAACTCTTTCTATATGCTGGTAAGGTTTAAGTAGGTTTAATGCGTTGGCGAGTTCACGCTTGCTGTCTCTGCCGTTCCGCGCGGCGGTTTCCCGTGAATATGGAGGGTAAAGGATAAGGAGCACCGTCTTTTGTGGCTGTTTGACTCAAAAAAGGCCCCAGAGTAGCATAAACTAAAGAGGCGCTGGTGTAGCGGCGGGTATGGTGTGAACCAATGAACTTGTAGGGGGAGGGGGTCTCACAAATGTGACGAGTTGAGACAGGGACGGGAAGGGGGGTCAAAAAATCATGACATTCTGTGACGTAATTTATGGATGGCCCATAAGTCAAAAGTAGACATTTTAATTCGTAACATGTTTTTTAATTTAGATGCTACATTAAAATTATTGCTACTTTTTTATTTATAACTTAATAAAATAGAGCATATAAATTACATATATACCTATGTGTACATTTTATACCGTTTTACATACATACTGACTAAATGAGCTTTACAGATATTTGACATATGGTAATGAATGATTTAATAATTTTTACCTGTACAAAACTTCCTGGTGTTATGGCAAATTTATACACAATATACAAAGGTATGCAAACTATCGATGACGCCGTTAGTATATACCCCACTTGCAAACTCCATGCTGGATATTTGTACTCTTTACCCAACATTTCTTCGTGGTTTAGCAGCGAACATACAAAAATAATCTAAAAAAATAATTTACGTAATAAGATAACTAAACTTACCACTTTTGTTTTGTAAAGTGGTAAAGTAAAAAAAATATTATTTTATTAAAATCACTTTGGTTTATTATTTATTCGACAATAAATAGAAAACGATAGTCTTTTTAATAAAAAGAACAGGGTGATAAAATCATCCTTTTAATAATTACAATACAGGTGCTGGTGAATCGTATACACCACGAACAATAAAATATAGATTTACCTAAATATTTCCATTGTATTTTATAAATTAAGATTTTTTATTCTACGGCCACATAAACGTCTTAACAGTGCTTAACAAATACCAAGATTTTTTTTTATTTAGCTACTTACTAATAAAAATACAGGACTAATATATTTCCAACATATTCTCCAAAAAATACCAGGTCTTGAACCAATCATCTTCTCAATATCTCTTGCAAAATTATCAGTTCCATAAAGCCAACAAACTCCTGCAGCTTCAACAAAAACTACGAAAAGTATGGCTAAGCCCGGTCCGTAAATATTTAGCATGTTAACTAAGTAGACACCGCCCTAAAATTACACAAATGAAAAAAATATATACTAGCATATTGCTTATAAGAAGACCCGGTGATTAACGACGAGCTTTAATAAAAGATTTGGATAATTTACTAAAAAGTTTACTACCGACTAAATTTTCTACTTAATATTTTAATAAAACTTTTTTAATTGCGTACAGCTTTTACATATAAAAGTATTAAATAGAAGTGTTTATTTAGTGTTTATTTAATACTAACTATTTCTTTATTTGGAATTTGGTATTACTGTTTCCACCCAACCGCTGCCGCTGTGTTCACACATCGTCGTTGTGGTTGGGCCCAGTAGGATCTTTTGGAACATGCGCTAGAGTTGCTGGTTATCGGCAACTCTTGTTGTCACCGTATGAAACGGGATCCGAAGCTAAGACGAACACAAGGCTTTAACTCAAGTTGTTAGCATACCGTGCTGATGAGTGAATGACATCCTGTGCCTTAAGCAAGTGTCCCCAACGGTGCATCTGAGATACAGGGCGACCTCTTAGAGTATCTAGCCTTACTGCGGTAATGCGGAGCTCTGCCGTGGTGGACTATTACTTCCCTAGCTCCTAACATAGGAAAAAAGTGACAAAGGTGCGCTGAAAGGATGACCTTTCAGAGGTCATCAAGTACAACAGAAGGTGCGCCGACCGAAACGGGTGAATCTGTTTCGTAAGGTGCCCCTGAAATCACCGGCGCCTGTTTTATGGGGAAGGGCTAATCCATCCCGAACAAACAGGGGCTTAGGAAGGGTTCCCTGAATCCAAACAGAAGGCGGACAGAACCGCCTTTATAGGAAAGCGAATAGGACCGTTTTCATAGGATAAGGCCGGAGATGCGGCCTCAGAAAGAACATCTGGTTCCTGTAACAAGGACCTGGTAGCTACCCACGTCACTAGACCAGAAGAAGAGGGCATAATGGATCTAATCGTCTGCTCGTCATACTCTCCAGGAGACCAGGACACATCAGAACACATTGTGCTCGTGTCCGGTAGCGACACGAGTAAAAGGAGATGTAAGAACTCTCTCCCAATCTGGTATCAGATTTATTAGAAATCCGATCCTATTGGGAGAAACATAAAAAGGTGTGAGCCACAATAGACCGAGCGGTCGCAGTGGAGAGCGTAAAAAGTCCACTCACTTTAAACCTACCTACCTACCTACCCACTGTTCCCAATTTACTTGATTCATAATCATTATTTTCATCTCATATTATCAAAGGATTAATTCCTCCTTGAATTTTTCCAATTTTTTATGTAGCAAATCTTTGCGCATTTAATAAACAAGATGGATGTATTTGTCCAATTGCGTTGAAAGTCTTTGTTTTTAACGCTTAGTGGCAAAATTGGTTTTCTCACGAATATATGAAAATTTGGGTCAAACATTAAGGCCTAATCAGTTAGGATTTGACACATTAAGTGCTTTTAGAACACAAAATATGAAGAGGTAATGGACAGTTTTGTCTTTGTTCCTTTCGCTGTTAAGACATTTGGTCCTTGAGGTAATGCAGCAAAAAAACTTTTCTGTAAGCGTGGGGTCATTGATAAGACGAACAGCTATTCTTTTAATAAAATTAAAAATGCTAAGGGCGGTAAGACACGCCATTCCCCAGACATGCGAACAATATTCTAAAAAGCGGTCTGTTGTGAGATACATACAGACAAGAAGGAGAAAAATACTTTCTGCCTAGAAAGAGGAATCCAAGCTTTTTTGAAGATGTTAGGGATATGGATGTAAATGGATATGGATGTAAATCGTTTGTGCCAATAAAGGTTATTCTTAAAAATAATGCTATCAAGATTGAATAACTCTCTACAGGACTTGGCCTTGAAGACACTAAACTGGACAAAATTTTTAGTGCCTCAATCTAAGATTAGTTTAAAGTCTTGTGAAAAGAGATAACTGGATTACCCTGCGCTTGTTTTCCAAATCAGGCTTAGAGGCTGGCTTGATAAATTGAATATTAGGTGGACAGTACTATCGGCAGCAAAACGCAGAATATAATTGATTTAGAAAAAGAGAAGATCGTTGATGTGAAGAAAAAACGGAGTTGGTGCCATTACTGAGCCCTGTGGCATCCCAGCAATAATTTGGTAAAAGCTGAAAGAATGACCATTTACAGTAACTGATAAACATCTATTAGAAAGAAAACTTGAAAGCCAAGAACAAAGATTAGGAAGTAAGTTTCTTAAGGAGCCCGTCATGCCAGACCTGATCAAAACCTTTGGATATGTCAAGAGCAAGACTTGTTCCAGTCGCGTGAGACAAAGAAAAGAAGATCTGCTGTTGACCTGTCTTACTGTCTGTCATGTAAAATATTGTATTTTTCCAAATATTTTAAGATTAAGAAATAAATAAATTTTTTCACTACCTTAGAAACTACTAAAAGAAGAGATACCTATAGGTCTATAGTTTGAAGGAAGGGTTTTGGATCCTTTTTGAGGACAGATTACACACGTGCAGCTTTTTAGCTCTTTGGAAAAATGATAATGATGTCGTAAAAGATTTGAAAGAGGCAAGTTAAGGTGGGTACAAGCTCGGGAGCACATTTTTTTAAGACGATATCTTTGTCTTAAATAGTCTTTGGTATTATGTGAAGAAATGATGCGCTTGATCTGCTTATCTTTAAAAATAATATCAGAAATTTTATGAGACACCGGAGCAATCGTTAGGGAATCCCGGGAAAAATTGGCAACAAGGCAAGAAAAGCTGCAACGGTCGTTCCATTAAGGCTGTCAAAGAAGTTATGTCGATCGTACCTCTTTTCTTGATATTTAGGTAGGAAATTATTTGTACAGGCTGCTTTAAATTATTGTCGGTTTTTTTATATTGCTTATCAATTAAATATAGAATGTCAAAAAAAAATTACAAGGTCGTAAGGTTTATACACTTATATTTTATTTTACCTTTATAATATAAATTATATTTTTAAGGGGTACTTTAGAAGTTTGCAATCTGATTAAACTTAAGTTTTCAGGTCATAATGGTCGCAGAATTAAAAACGCAAACGGATTTTATTTACGGAACAAAGAAAGTTGCTATATTTTACCATCAGACCCTAAACCGGGAGCAATTCCAGGGACATTAAAATTAGCAATTTTCGTTCGTTCTTCATAGTCAGTCTAAAAGTTAGGTTCTACTTACAGAGCAAAGTATACTGTGAAATGCACAAAAATAATGGCAAGTTTTTTACTGATTTATCTGTATTATTGAAAAAAAGACAAAATTTCTCAGTACTTTAGGAGGCCGATTTTTTGAATAGGAAGTTGGCCCTTATATTAAAAGTGTTTTTGTAAAATCTCTTTTCTTTTTTTTTTAATTTAATCAATGAAAAAAAAAGTAGTAGAGGGATCTCGTGATTATTTTTTTATTATACCTGGCTCTGTAGGTAGAGCTTAACCTTTAAGTATTTTTAATGTGATGCCAAGTTGCAAAAATCAGAATTAATTAAATCTTCATAGGCAAAATATAATGCACATTTTTTTAAATTAACTCTTCATAGGTAAACTATGATGCACAATTTTTTTTAAGTGTCTCGGAAAACAATAAGTGCTTTTAGATTTAATTTTATTAAATACTTTTTCACAAAATATGTTGTGGTATTTTTTAAAAACTAACCAAAACAAGTATAGATAGTATAAATATGATAAATGCAATAGACTTTAATTTTTATAGGTTATAAAAAATATTACACCTATTTTAAATATTAACGTTAACAATATCCGGTATAACCGGAAGTTATAAAAAATGCCGATATTTTAGGTAAGAAGGAAGTATTACAAACTACATTTTTACAAATTAAAAAAAAAGAGTTTAGTAGTTTAGCTAAATCTTTAAATAAAAGTTCGTCATGAATCGATCTGTATACTGTATATAGGGGTAGAAAATGTTTTAATATGGTCTAATATTTTCAGAGTTAGTAAAGATGGGACAATTAAATTTCAGCAACTATATATGCACAAAAAAGTCTGGTTTTCTACATACTTAATAACTTTTAACTAAAGGGCTTAAACCTAAAATATCTCGGGGACTCCATATCGCAGCTTGGTGAAATAAAAACAAAAAAACTGTATATCAAGGTATTTTTTGTACATCTGGAATATAACTAGTTAATTGATTAGATACTAATAGTCGCAAAAAGCACACGCTAAACATCATTTTTATTTATATTTATCGACGTTTCAACAATACCTCAGATCTCAGTTTGTATAGTTCTAATATCTACTCGAGTTCCAAATATCATCCAATATAAAAATTTACTTAACTATTGACCTTATGCGGGTTATGGCAACTTAATATTTGGATATGTTATAATATAGCTGTACCAATCTTTTTGTTATATTCCTATATTGCCAGATTTTTTAGCAAAGAAATTAAATTTTTGAAATAAATTATGGTAATTGTCTCGAAAGTTGCCTCCTCTCCGATTTTGACCAAACTTGGTATACGGTGATTTTTTTGGGGCGCTGATTACGAATCTGAAAAAATATTTTTTCGGCAACGTATCGTTTTCGAGATATTCATCATCAAAGTTGAAAATCAAACTAACCTCATTTTCACGATATTCTCCCTTCTTTTTGTACACAATTCTTGATTTTTACACTAAAGTGGCACACAATATTTTATAAACACCTTTTAAAACCTTGTATTTTTATTTATTTTACACCTTTTTTCCATTAAATTGCGAAGTTTCAAGTTCAAAGGCAGCAGCCATATTTGCTTACAAAATAACTAGTGTATACATGGTTGCGGCCACGTTAGGGAGTGTGAATGTGGATGTTTGCAATTAAATGGAAAAAAGGTGTTAAATAAATATAAAAACAATTTTTTACAAAGTGTTTGTGAAATATTGTGTGCTAATCTAGTGTAAAAATTAAGAATTCTGTGCAAAAAGGAGGAATAGTGCAAATAAGGTTAGTTTGATTTTCAACTTTGATGATGAATATCTCGAAAACGAAACGTTGCCAAATTTTTTTTCAGATTCGTAATCAGCGCCCCAAAAAACCTCCGTATACCAAATTTGGTCAAACTCGGAGAGGAAGCAACTCTCGAGACAATTACCTAAATCTTGATACACAATTTTTTAAATTGTATTAATAGAGTAAAATTAAATATTTTGAAAGAAGCGATACGGAAAAATGAATCCAGCAAAAAATAGGTTATCTTTTTTATATTAAAATTAATTGAAAAATAACGATTACTAAAATTATTAAAAATACGTCTAAGAAAGACTGTTTTTTTTTAATGTTTAAAATAAATTTATGACGGAAAAGGTTATTTTTAATTATCTAAGGAATAAGTTAGGTTTATTCCTAATCCAAACAAAATAAATGTTTTGTTAACTAATATGCATTCTTATTCACTAAGTTACTATTGCAAAAATATAAATTTGGTAATTGTGCATTAGTGGAGTGTTTTATTATTGGCCATAAAAAATAAAAAAATTGAGATATTGATATTAATATATAATATATATATATATATATATATATATATATATATATATATATATATATATATATATATATATATATATATATATATATATATATATATATATATATATATATATATATATATATATTTATTTTGTTCTATTTTACGGCGGATTTACGAATCTTTAAAAGGGGGGTGAAGTTTGAAACCTTTTTTTAAAATGTTTTATTACTATTTTAAATGTATGACATCTTAAGAATATTGTATTAAATTTTTGAGGTCAATCGGAGCAATATTGATGTATTTATAATAGTTTTAATGACCGTTGCTCCAACTCAGTTGCGTGAGCGATTTTCCCAAACATGTGATTTATAAAGTCGGTGACCACCATTCCAAAGAAACTACTGAACCGATCGTTTTAAAAATTTGTACACACATTCTACATATAAATAGCTATCAAGTGACGTCGAGTTTTTGTTTTAATTAATATCAATCTTACCACAACAAATAGGTCGTTTTTATTGCAAAAAAAGTTATTCCGACTTTAAAATGATACAAAAAATTTAAAAATTGATAGAATATAAGAAACTTGGAGTCAATTAGGAGAGAAACAAAAATAAACTAATAAAAACAATTTGTTTTTTAAATTTTAAATAATCCAGTGTTAAGGAATCGCGGTCACCGCAAAAAAAAATCGAGGCACCAGCGGAGAACTGCAA
The DNA here is from genome assembly GCA_019359885.1 of Listronotus oregonensis. Classification (NCBI taxonomy): domain Eukaryota; kingdom Metazoa; phylum Arthropoda; class Insecta; order Coleoptera; family Curculionidae; genus Listronotus; species Listronotus oregonensis. Next base: position 62,272 of record JAHBCN010002429.1, on the reverse strand, counting down.
AAAATCCGTTATTTCTTTATTTTTTTGTACCAATTTTTTTAAAATATTTTTCAAATGTTGTATTATAATATACCAATTTTCTAAATAAATCTATAATAACAATATGTTATAATTTTTTTTTGAAAATAGGCCTATTTTTGACCTAATAAACTTTACCCCTGTCTCTTAAGAAAAGCAAAAAAAAACATTTCGGTGTTAATTTTTATTTTGAAAAAAAAGGGTATATGTTAAGTTTTTCTAGTGATTTGTTACATATTTTACGTGTAAAAACAAATAATTAAAAAAAAATATTTTTTTTTTCATTAAAAAAAAATCGATAAATTGACATTTATTTTTTTTTCTTAATTATTCTATTTTTAATGAGCCTTAAGAATATGGTAAGTATTTGACACTATTGCACAAGTACCATAAATTAAAAAATACTTGACTTACATAAGTTGTTGTGGGCAAGGCACAGATATAAATTAAAAGTAACAAACATGCCACAAATATTTCTCTATGCCTTCCAAGCGTTTTGGGGTACTCATCGCATAGAGCTGTAATCATAGCCTCGAGACCTCCGAAAGTACTGTCAAGTCCCAAAGTAATCAACATTAGAAAAAAAATGATTGACCAGAATACTGACCCGCTCATTGTTGCAATGGCTTCAGGATAGACAATAAATACTAGACCAGGACCTACAAAAAAACCCAAATGGTAAGAACGTAAGAATATGACTGGATATTAGTATAAAGACCTGGAAATCTAAACTCAACAGGCAGGATTTATTAATTTATGAATAAAAATAATTATTTTATACAAGCTTTTATTTAAATTGCAATGTTTTTTGTTGTATGTTTGTTTGGGTCAATTCATGCAACTGGATTTTAAAACCGTTATCCTCAACCGATGAACCGATTGAGCTATAATTTTGCATACACGTATAGTTTGGATGACAATGCCTGGTTAGCTATACCATTCAATATGGCGAAACGCTCAAGATGACTAACTAGTTATATTTTATGCACTGCCATGATGGGGTTTTCTGAGAAAAATACGAACAATAAAATGACGTCACTCTAAATTCAATATATACACTAAAAAAATAATAATGTAAATTTAAATTTCACCATTTGTAGCGGTAACAGATATTGGAAACAATAAATTATATTAAACTATTTAACTGTAGTTTTTAGTTATGTATTTCTTATCTAAAAATTCTCAAATATTTCTAAATTTAAAAAAATTAGATTTGGTATCTTTAAGATTTTTGTTTTTTTTTTAATTATTCCGGAAATAAACTAAAAACATTTAGATGTAGCACTTTTATAAATAGCAGAATCTGGTGGTATTTATTTTAGATGCCAAAGCTTTCCTACGGGGCCCATACCATATTAGGTTGGTAGGTATTATATATGTATATTGGTGTATTCAGAAAATAAAATGCTTTTTAAATATACATTAACAAAAAAAAGATTTTTGTTATAAAACATAGGTGATTGTGCCCTGTAAATAAAACGCACCGTTTTGTTTTTCTAAAAAATGTTGATATATAGTGTGACCAATAAAGTCCGCAGCCTAAGGGTCTTTCTGTATTAAAAGCTTTACTTGAAATTAAACTTGGGCATCTATTTCTGCTAAGCTATTGACTATTACTTTGAATAAGAAACGAATTATTAAAAGCAGTTCATGAGTGATTATGGTTGTTCGGTGCCTAAAGAAAAAAATTAAAAAGTGCTATTAAATTTAGGCTTATGTTTTTTAGAACAGGGTCAATTAGCCATCAGTTTAAAAATTCCAATTCCTCAAACTCTGTGCGTTTTTAACAAAAATATGTAAAGAATAAAATTTACAATCAGAATGACACTTTTCAAATTTAAAAAAACCTTTTTGTTGCAAATTAAATTAAAAAACCAATTAAAACAATCAAAAGATTGTATTTTTTTTACTTAGATTTTTGTTTTCAACTTTTTTCTAATATAAGCATTGCTGTAGAAAAACTAAAGCTGGCCTAAAAACCTTGAAAATAAGCGTAGCTAAAGGTATTTTCAGTACAATTTGATGGAGAAATGATTTTTAGAATTTTACAACCATTCATCGATTTTTGTGGATCTTTTATTATATCAAATTATTTTTATATTTTATAAAATAACGTTATGAAACATTTAGAATAAGATGAGAATACTTCTTCTCATTAAAAAATGTTTTATAACGGTATTTTATTAATAAAATATAGTTTATTAAAATTTATTTTTACGTATAACAATCGAAAAGTTAAAATAAATCCACTTAAATGAGCTTGGAAGTCTAAGAAAAATGGCTTAATGTTTATTTCTACTAGCTAGCCAGAAAGCTTGTAAATACTTAAAAGGCTGCAGAAAATTTGGTACTAAATGTTACATTTTAGAACAGAGTGCGTAAGAGTAAATTGCAAAAATGCAAGCGATCCTAAATTATCTGAGGAGCACATTAAAAGAAAATATAGGATAGACAATAAAATATACGTTGCTCTAGATAGGATGAACAAGGCCTTGATGCTAGTTGCCAGTTATGAACAAAAATCTAAAAGAAAAGAAAAATGCTAATTTTAATTTTTTTTTTGCATTTATTTTGCAAAAAAAGGTTTTTCAAGTTCAAGGTGTCCTCTAAAAGAAAACTTTATTTTCGACAAAAAAGCTTCCTACACATTTTTACTGGACATGCGTAGATTTCCAGAGAATTTGGAAGTTTAAAATGATGACAAATTGACCCCATTCTTAAAAACGATAGGCTAAATTTAATAGTGAAGAGTCAAATGTTCTTATTAAAAAACCATATATAAAAACTAATGAGTATAATTTTTATTTATGATTTTTTCATTAGAAAATTTAACTCTAATTAAACTATTTTCTAAATATTAAAGTGTATTACTCTTGGACACAAACTGAAGTTTTAAAAATAGATACTTCATAAAATTACCTTATACAGGGTTAAAAACAAATAAAATGAAACAAAATTTGAATAGCCCAATTTGATTTCGTAAAAAAAACACACATTTAATTTGGCGCTATTAAAAAACTGTGTCCGGAATAAAGCATTGTCAAAACTAAAAAGTTTTATGTAAAATTTGAGAAATAATGCGAATCACATGGGTTGGTTGATATTTATCTCGATCGAAGCAAAAATTGGTGTTGAACTTTTCAATTAGTTCATTGGCGGAGATCCGGGTAACGACTACTAGAATTTCGCAAAAATAAATAATAGGAGCCTGTTAAACACTCAAAATTCCTATTTTATTAGACAAAAAGTTAATTCTAAGCAAATTAAGTTCCTTGCATTTTTCTCGTATCTCTTACAGTTCTCGAGTAAAAAATAATTTTATTGTTCACGTCACGGGATTTTCCAAAAAAATGATAATGCCTAAAAGCTCTGAATAATGCACCCAAATGTAAAGTCAAATAAATTGCTGAAAATGTCCTCCATGAGCTAGTAAATACCCATCTGCTCGACGCGCTAAATTGTCTTTTACGCGTCAGAAAATCTTGTGACTGGCGCGAATCGTATTAAAACCGTTAATAATCCTCAGTTCGTCTATAGTTTCAATAGGGGTAGTATAGAGAAGTTGTTTAAGGTGACCCCAGAAATAAAAGTCCAACGGATTAATCTCCGGCGATCGGGATGACCATGGGTGAGATCCACCTCTACCTATCCAACGATCAGGATATTGTTGATCTAAACAATTTCTAACAACTGCTGCAAAGTGAGGGGGGCACTGTCATGCATGAACCACATTAAAGGTCTTGCTCTTAAGGGCACTTTCTCCATGAGTCCTGGCAATTCCTTTCTAAGAAAATTGTAGTATGCTTCACCAGGAAGTCGTATAGGAAAAAAATGCGGTCCAACCAAGGTATCTGCAATAATTCCTGCCCACACATTAACTGAAAATTCATGCTGATGACGTGCATCGATGAGAGCATGAGGATTATTTTCAGCCCAAATATGGTTATTATGAAAATTTATAATGCTTTCCCCCGAAAAATTTGCTTCATCTGTAAATAGGATTTTTTTCGAAAAATTTTGGATTCTTGGAATCTTTAATTATTTACAACAAACAACCCATTAGTACTCATTGCAAAAAAATATTTCAGCTTTAAGTTAAAATTAAAAATTACTTAATAAATAGGTAATTTAAAAAATAACTAAACCGACTTCAAAGAAAAGCCTCTGGCACCAATCTTAAAAAGAAATGTGGGCCCCTAATTTGTTTTGTACCTACTTTTGCTTTCGTTTTTGTGGGTTTATTTAGGGTATATTAAAAAATATTATTTCATACTTTTGAGTTAATTTTTTATGAAGTAGGTTTTTTTTCAATTACTTTTTTATTATTCAATCTTTAGGATGTAGGATCTAGCGACAAAATTTACAGAAACTATTTATCCAAATAACAATAACTTACTAAAAAATTTCAAAGGTATTACATGTTACAATACAATTTACCTTCCAATCCAACTTGTTCTATACTCTTTTGCTGCATGTGCGCCATATATCCTAACACAGAAAATATCACAAACCCGGCTAAAAAACTTGTTAGGCAGTTAATAGTACTTGTTATAACTGCATCTCGATAACAGTTATTATTAAACTTATTATAACTTGACAAGGCTAGCAACGTTCCAAAGCCCGGGCCTAAAGAAAAGAAAATTTGTGATGCAGCGTCTATCCACACTTTTCTGTTATAGAGTTTGTGCCATTCTGGCGTAAGGTAGTATCGAATGCCCTCCATAGCTCCTGGAAGTGTAACTCCTCTCGCTAGAAGAATGAATAGAACAACGTAGGGGGCTAAAGCTGTGACCCAAACCGCCTGCAAGATTAAAAAAAAATATATTATTGATATTTTTTTTCAGTAAAAAATATTACTTTAAACATTTTAAGCATAAAAATAAGAAAAAAATTAAAAAAAAGGTTAAGACAGGCCGTCAGGAATAATAAAAAATAAGTGGTTTTAAGAAATTTTATCTCCATCAGATTTTATTGCTTAAAATATATATTTAAGGAATGAAAAATTAAAAAATCATAACCCGGAGTCTCGAAAAGGTGGGAAAAGTGCCTAAAAATGAATAGATATACAAAAAAGTGCATTTTTGCGGGTTTTTCAAAGAAGTTCAATTAGAAAATAGCATAAATCGTATTTTTTTTTACCATAATACAAGATTTAAGTTAAATATTGGGTCATTTAAGATCTTTGACAGACCGTTTTGACTGCACAATTACATTTAAAAATTAGTTATTAGCACCCGTTTAAAATATGCAGGAAAAAATTGAAATATACTTTAAAAAATCCGTAAATTAATTTTTATTTTTTTATATGCGTTTCATGTAGAAAAAAAATACTTATAAATTTGAACTTCGCGTCATTATCAGTCAGCCATTTGGAATTTTCTGATTTTCTCTTTAAATTCGTAATAAACGACCTCGAAAACCCCCGAGTATAAAATTTGAATGATTATTTATGCGTTTTGTAGCAATTGGTAACATGTTTTTAACGGGTGTAAATTATGCACTTTTTGATGCAACTATGCAGTCAAAACGGTCCATAAAAGATCCTAAATGACGTAATATGTAACTTAAATCTTGTGTTATATTAAAGAAATTCTTTCTTTACAATTTATTTTGTTTTTATTTAAACATCTTTGAAAAACCTATGTAAAAATATGAAAAATGGCATTTTAAAAATGCACTTTTTGGCATATCTGGTATGTCATGGTTTACTAAGGGGCACTTTCCCCATACCTTTTCGAAGTTTTCTGGTCCGGGTTATGATTTTTCGATTTCTTATACCTTTTTTTTTTGCTTTTGGTTGGCTTTGCACAGGAATGCATACAGCCACTACACTTAACGTATTATATTAAATTTTTTATAACCAATTAATTTTTTAATTAGTATCTGTTTAAGTTTTTAAATATATATTCTAAGCAATAAAATCTAAGGGAGATAAAATTTCTTTAAAGCCACCTATTTTTCATTATTTCTGACGGCCTATTTCATTTTAAAGAAAAATATAGACATTGAAGAAATTGGCTAGCGGCACTTAAAATGCGTTAATTAATTAAGCGATTTATTTTTATATTTGAAACACAGTATTCAATATACTGTTAACAAAAATCCTTACTTACAAAAAAACCTAAACACCTACGGTATGTAGGTGCTCAAAAAAATCTAATTTTAATTTTCTATTTCCATTCAAAGTTATACACTGCGCATCAAAATTAACGCATAATTTTAAAAATCGTGGTAAATTAAATAATTTTAATGTTTCAGTTTTTGTGATAATATATATTTCTTACCTCCGGTATATTGGGAAGATTTATCGGTATAATTGCAAAAACGCTAATGCTGTTACCATTTTTTGCAAGCATATTAAAAACATGATAGCAATTCTTCATTTTAATTCCAATTTAGTTTGGTTTGAATACGTTTTGCTGAATCGTCAATAAAGTTTTTCAAGTTTATTAAGTGTTTTCCCTTAACATGAACCACCAGCAGCAAGAAAATCAAAATTTGTCAGAATTTGACTGTATTAGAATCGTTACTCTTCGCGAAGAAGGATACACTCAAGTTGAACTCGCTAAACGGTTTAATGTCACTCAGTCAACCATTTCAAGAGTTTTAACACATTTTGCTGTAACTGGCAGTAACTCAAGAAGACCCGGTCAAGGCCGTAGAAGAGTTACCACTCCTGATTAGGAGCGGTTTTTGAGACTTTGTGCACTAAGACAAAGGTTTGTTACCAGTACTTCCCTACAAAACGAATTTTCGGATCGTTATAATTTTTTTTTCGAATTTTCGAATCAGCTAAAAAACGATAAGGAGAAGACTTGCCACAGACGACCAGCGCCCTGGAAGGGCACCTACTGGCCCATTATTGAGGAAGGAGCATAGAAGGCAAAGATTGCATTTTGCTCGTGAACCTCAACCCAATAGAACACTTTTGGGACATCGTAGGGAGACGACTACGACAACTACCTAACCCACCAAACACATCAGATCAACTGTTTTTGCGATTGGTTGAAATTTGGGATAAAATTGATCAGGAACAAATAAGAACGGTTATTTTTAGTATAAGAGATCGTTGTCAAGCAGTAATTAATGCCAGAGAAGGCAATACTCGATATTAGTTTAATATTTCTTGAAGTTTAAATTTCGTCATTTTTTTATGATGTCAGTTTGTCTTATTTCAATACATTTTTAGTAAACAAAAAAAAAGGTTATCTAAAACCAACCTAAAAGAACAAAATAAAAACCAAAAATTTTTTCATTGCGACTGAAATTATTATTTTAAAATTATGCGTTAATTTTGGTGCGCAGTGTATTTTAGATTTAAAGATTGTATTAAATATTTTTTTTCGAAATTGAACCAACATATTCAAAGGGTCGTTATCCAAGCCATTACGTCTACAGTCGTATTTAACTTTTTTTCTGCTTCATAATAATAAAAAAATATATTTTATTCCTTTTTATGTAAAATCGTACAATAGGTTAGGTTAGGTTAGGTTTAAAGTAAGTGGACTTTTTACGCCCTCCACTGCGACCGCTCGGTCTATTGTGGCTCACACCTTTTTATATTTCTCCCAATAGGAACAGACTTCTAATGAATCCGATATCAGATTGCACACGAGCACAATATGTGTTCTGGTGTACCTGTCTCCTGGAAAGTATGACGAGCAAACGATTAGATCCGTTATGCCCTACTCTTCCGGTCTAGTGACGTGGGTAGCTACCAGGTCCTTGTTACAGGAACCTGATGTTCCTCTTGAGGCCGTAACTCAGGAAATCCTTTTCCCTATAAAAGCGGTTCTGTCCTCCTTTTGTTTGGATTCAGGGATCCCTTCCTAAGCACCTGTTTGTTCGGGATGGATTAGCCCTTCCCCGTGAAACAGACACCTGTGACTTGAGGGGCACCTTTCGAAACGGATTCACCCGTTTCGGTCGGCGCACCTTTGTCTGCTTGTGACCTTGGGCGGCACCTCTCAAAACGGTCAGCGCACCTTGGTAACTTTTTTCCTATAAAGGCGGCTCTGTCCGCTTTCTGTTTGGGCTAGGGAAGTAATAGTCCACCACGGCAGAGCCTCGCATTACCGCAGTAAGGCTAGATACTCTGAGAGGTTGTCCCTGTATAGGCACCTTTAGAGACACCTGTTTAAGGCACAGGATGCCATTCACTCATACTCATCAGCTTAGCTTCGGATCCCGTTCCATACGCTAGCAACAAGAGTCGCCGATAACCAGCAACTCTAGCGCATGTTCCAAAAGATCCTACTGGGCCCAGCCACGACAACGACGTGCGAACACAGCGGTGGGCATACAAAAGGTGCTAATAAAATAATTTTTAGTGACATTAAGAAAAAAATTTAATATATAAAAATGGGATTTTAAAAAAACTACAATCTCCTGAATATTTATATATTTTTTTTTAAATTGTCAAATACTTAATATAATATAATAACAAAATTTCCTGCTTGTAATAAATTTTTTTAACCGCCCTGTGTACGATTTTTTAAAATTTTTAAATTTCTGTATTTCTCACTATAATTGAAAGCTTTTAAAAATAGTGTGGTTTAAGCACCAATAATTTAAAGTTATCTTACCTTCCCAGTGCTTCTAACTCCCTTCCATAATGAAAAATACACCAAAATGAAAACTGCAAATACACATAAAGCTAATGCTGGTTTGATGGGACCCATCCTGTTAAGCCCGTCGGACTTATATTGCTCTAACACTTCTCTCCTACAAAATAATAAGCAAAATGTGTTTAATCCCATACAATTATTATTTTTAAACGGATTTTTTGACCCTTCCAACAGTGAAAATTAAGTTTAATTAAAAAACGTTTTATCTTTTATGTATCGAATTATTTAATATTATATAAAAACTTAACAAATCCGTACAAAAATTCACCGTAAAAAGGAAACACGTATCTTTAAATTTACTATTAGAAAGTAATTAATTAATATTATGTTAAAAAATAATTAGCATCCCACCTCCGTTTAAATAGTATATTTTACAATGTGTCGTTTGGCGAGTATATATTATTTTTTTATTTTTCGGGATAGTGTACGAAGGGTTAAAGCCTAAGTACTAACGCACGATACGTTATATAAAAACTTAACAAATCTGTACAAAAGTTTATCGTATAAAGGAAGCACGTAGCTTTAAATTTACTATCAGAAAATAATTAATTAATATTATGTTAAAATAAATAATTAACAACTTATCTCCGTTCAAATAGTGTATTTTACAATGTGTCGTTTGTCAAGTATATATTATTTTTTTATTTTTCGAGATAGTGTACAAGAGTTAAAGCCTAAGTACTAACAACTCCTTTCAAAAGTTTATCTTAAAAAGAAAACGAGTAGCTTTAAATTAACTATCAGAAAGTAATTAATTAAAATTATGTTAAAAAAATAACATCTCACCTCTGTTCAAATAGTATATTTTACAATGTGTCGTTTGTCAAGTATATATTATTTATTTTTCGGGATAGTGTACGAAGGGTTAAAGCCTAAGTACTAACGCACGGCACGTTATATACAGACTTAACCAATCCGTACAAAAGTTTATCGTTAAAAGGAACACGTAGCTTTAAATTTACTATCAGAAAGTAAATAATTAATATTATGTTAAAAAAATAGCATCTCACCTCCGTTCAAATAGTATATTTTACAAAGTGTCGTTTGTCGAGTATTTATTATTTTTTATTTTTCGGGATAGTGTACGAAGAGTTAAAGCCTAAGTCCTAACGCACGGTACCTTATATAAATACTTAACCAATCCGTACAAAAGTTTATCGTTAAAAGGAACACGTAGCTTTAAATTTACTATCAGAAAGTAAATAATTAATATTATGTTAAAAAAATAGCATCTCACCTCCGTTCAAATAGTATATTTTACAAAGTGTCGTTTGTCGAGTATAAATTATTTGTTTATTTTTCGGGATAGTGTACGAAGGGTTAAACTCCAAGTACTAACGCACTGTACGTTATACAAAAACTTAACAAATCCGTAAAAAAGTTTATCGTAAAAAGAAAACACGTAGCTTTAAATTTACTATCATAAAGTAATTAATTAATATTATGTTAAAAAAATAATTAACATCTCCCCTCCGTTCAAATAGTATATTTTACAATGTGTCGTTTGTCGAGTATAAATTATTTGTTTTTTTTTCGGGATAGTGTACGAAGGGTTAAAGCCTAAGTACTAACGCACGGTACGTGTCTTAATGTAAATATATGTAATTACTTTTATTTTAAAAAAATGTGTGAATTTACTTAATAAAAGTGGACATATGACATGATAGTATTTTAAAACTAGATAATATTTGTGTACTGCTAAAATTACTCTTAAACAATATTTTTTTAATTTTTCATTTCTTGTTCCATTTTCGTTATTTATAATTTTAATGTAATGCTGAATATGGGCGTCCGCGTGACATTTCTGGTTGCGCGCACGGCGTCAAAACCGAGTACGTCACACTAAAAGATTTTTTTAGGATATTAAATACTCATTGAAAGATTATGATGTATTTAGGACACTTCAAGGAATTTATTTCCGTTAAAAATTAACTTAAAGTAATTTTTTAACAAGTAAGACAATTGTTAATTAAGAAAATGGTTTCGAACTTTCGTCTTCATTGTACATTACTAAAAATGTTTAAATAATTGTATAAATTGTTTGCGTCGTTTTCTTATATACAACGTCGTTTTCTTATATACATCACGCCATAAAAGTTTTTAAAACTTTAATGCTCTGTTTATAATAATTTTATAACTTTGGCAAAATTACTCTGATTTTTTATTTTTTGTCAAAGTTTTAAAATTATTACAAACAAAGGATTAAAATATTTTAAACTTTCATGGAGTTATCTTATTAAGTATGTATATAGGGCTTTACGAAGCGAAAAATTTATACGACAATTATTTAAGCATTTTTTTAATGTAGAATGAGGACGAAAGTTCTAAACAATTTTGTTAATTGCCAATTTTTAACTTGTTAAAAAACTAACTTTATGTTAAATTTTTACTGGAAAATAAGTCTTTTAGGTGTTCTAAATACACCATAATTTTTAAATTTTTTCAATATATATCTAATACAATAAAAAAATATTTAAAGTGGCGTACTCGGTTTTGACGCCGAGCCCGCAACTAAAAATATCACGCGGAGGCCCATTTTTAGGGTTAAATTAAAATTATAAATAATGGAGATAGAACTCCGGGAGGGGGAACTTTTTTGTCGAAAATTCCCTCCTTATCAGGATCTTTTTTGCAATTTCCGCTATCTCTTATAGTTTTTGTTATCAAAAATCGAAATGGCTTTTTTGGTTTCGTTTTTTGAGTTATTATCAAAAATCAAAATGGTTTTTTGTTTCGTTTTTTGTTAATAACAATTGCAATTTTTATTGACAGAAACAATTCTTAAAACGCCTTTCTCAGATTTGCATTCCGCGTCGAATGAACTATTTTTCTCAGGAATAGTAGAAATATTTTCGCCCATGAACCTCCTAAGTATCCAGAGAATTGCTCGTCATGGCCTATTATGCACTTATTAATTCAAATATAGTTTATGGGCTGTTATGCTGGGACTTTAGCTCACATCGATCGTATTTTTGGATTACAATGAAAGGTTGTTAAAATAATGTCAAATTTAGGATACAGAGACGAGGTAAGGCACAAAATTGTAGCGCTTGGAATTTTGACAGTTCCCTGTATGTATATCCTAAAATGTTTAAGATATGTTAAATCTAATGTCGATAGTTATGGTTAAGACAACAATATTCATAGCTATCTGACCAAAGGCAACGCTGACTTAAGACCTAAAAACTATAGATTGCAATCAAGCAATAAGGGAATCAAGTACTATAGAATCAAATTTTTAAATGTATTACCAAAAGATAAAATAGGAATTAAAATACAAATATAAAAGCACTTTATAATTTTATTGAACTCTTAATATACAATTTTAATATCATTATTGAAAAATGTCTGTAGTATACTTATTAGAGATATATTATAGATTAAAGCCTACTTTAAACTTATAATTCGAACAACAAAGTGAAAAATTAATATCAATTATTTTTTATAATATGTAACTTAACTTAAATATATGAATCTTTTAAATATTTAAAATAATTGTCATAAAAATTTAAAAAAATAAAAACTTGTTTATCTGTAAGTTTATTTTGAATTAATATGAAATTTACATAATATTTATAATCCTGTAATAAAAAAATAATATATTAAATTTTGTAAATTATTTTTTCATATATGATTGAAAGCCTATTCACCTTCGAAAAGTTAAACTTTATTTTATATTTCGTAAACAACAAAGTGAGAAAAATGGTTAATGATCGATATGAGCTATACTTTATAACAATATTCATATAGGGAAATGGTGCATGGACTACTAGAAAAAGTGTAAATTATAATATCCCAATTGGCTTTTTAATGTACCACCCATACAGGATTTAAATAAAAAAACAAACCCAGCCTATATAATAACTAATAATAAGCCAAGAACAAAATTATTAAATTAAGAAAATAATTATTTAACTCAATTAGACAAATAAACTTGACTAGTCGAGTTAGAAACGTGCAAAAAAGATATCACGCACGCATTTAAAAAAAAAAGTCCAAAAAGAAATTGAAATTAATTTCTAGAAAAATAATATGTTTGACATCTTAAAACCCAGCACTTAAGGTATCTAGTATTCAGACTTTATTTATACAAACACTTTTGGTCTGTCCTAAAAATTAAATAGAAATGTTAAAAAGGACTACTTTTAAGAAACATACGATACAACTGTTAAAAAAATGATAAAAGTGTTATTCTCTTTAAAAAAAACTATTAAATTCAATCACTAAGTAATACAAAGAGACAAGACCTACTAGGCTAATGGATAGGCACGCTACATGAGACATAGAGGATATTTAAAAACTCGTATAAACTAATAAGAACAGTGAGAAATAAAACTACGAAATAAATCAATCTAAACGGCAAATACCAGTAGGACAAATAGACACTTCAATAATGAAATAGCATTGATCAGTTCTGGTCTGAAAGACTAACTTTAATCTAATATTAAAATAATATACAATGGGGTTTGTCTAGCAAGACGAAGCGTTTTTTTTAAAGGCTTAGAAATTTAAAACTAAAAGATTCAAATGGAAATCAAGGACAACAAGTATCTCCCGCATATTAATATGTACGGTTTATCATAGACACAACATTACACAGATCAATGTCATACGAGAATAAAAAAAATATAAATAAATGTATATAAGTGTATGCTTATTTTAATAAATACCAGGTCCAAATTAACACATTTAATTTGCAGTACTTAACAATACTCCTGATTGCTGAAGCAAACAGCAGACAAAATATTTCGCCAAAAAATAATTGAAGAAAACAATAAGGTAAAAATGAGGACAAATCACTAAGCGTATATAAATATATTCAGTAACAACAAGTAACCCTTACAATCAGGAAAAATAAAATGGTTTTAAGTTGTCTGAAAAACTCGATAGCTCTGTGAAAAGTATAAATCTTACTATCATAAAAAAAGCTATTTAAAACTTTTTATTTAAGAGTTTTTCATTTTGTCACGAATTGCATTTATTTAAGTCCTAACATTGGCTTTAAATGATTTATTTACAGTGAGGTCTTGTGTGAAAAAGCTCTATAAATCAATATTTGCCAATATGTTTTTCATTGTGACTACCTGATAAGTAATAATAAAAGGAATAAAAACAAAGGATCATTAAAAAGGATATAGGAATTTTAGAATAAGTTTTTTTTGTTAAAAAAGTATTGTAAATCAACCAAATAATAAATCTTATTGAATACTTACTCGAAAAATTCTTTTGCTGGCGTTGTAGAATTGAGGTTCGTTAGCAACGCGGTGACTTGTCTACAATTTATCGTGTTCCATTCATTGGTACATTTAGTCCACGGAAGCTCACTTGTGAAGCTCGCCACCAAGTAATAAACTGCCCAACCTATAATAGTATTGTAATACATCCCCATGTAGATGTCTATGAGACAAATTGCATAGCCAACACCTAGATAAAATAAAAAAATTCTTGAAATATATGAAAATTGTTGTTACAAAATTATAAATATTTCACTGCCCGTAAACTGATTTTTTTTTGTTATGTAATACTAGGCTGCTTATAAGTAGGAGATGAGAACTGGATTTTTTTTGCAACAGCGAACATAATTGTGACTTTAAAGCATTACACTGGACAAGATTTTTTGTGTCCCATTTTATTATTACTTTATCAGAAAACTGGAGAATATCGAAGAAACAGACAGAAATTGGCTTATTATTCAATTTAAAAAAAAATCATATTTTGCTTTTTTGTAAGGTTTTCGGTAAAACTATCAATACTTTTTCTGATTATATTGGTTTTTCTGATTGCCAAATCGTTGGCTATAAAAAGACATACAACATCAAATTTACATAATGATCATATGAATACATGGATGAATGTTAAAAAAATATGTTAAGGGGATCTGGATGTAAATGATCACCACTTAAGGGTTTTAGAAACTAAAAGAAAATATTGCCATGACGTCCTGGAAAGAATTGTGGCAGTTGTAAAATTTTTGTTTAGGCAATGTCTAGCATTTCAGGGATCTTTAAAAATATTTTTCAACGTGATTACGAATTTTTTTTAAGCTGTCGTAATGATTTCCTTATTTGATCCAGTCACGAGAGAAAATCTCAGTAGACTGCAAAACTCTCAGGTAAATTCTTTAAAACTGACGCATTATTTAGGCTATTACAATTAAATTAGAAAACAAAATTATATAATTCCTAATTAAAATATAATATTTTGGTTATGGTGCGTTGTTTCAAATATTATTTAATAATTACGGACTGTGTAGTATTAGCTGATAATTTCGAAAAGGTTTAAATACAAGAAAGATTTTTGGCTTTCCACCCAATATTTGACTCTACAGGGGAAGAACTATTTAATTTTGTAGTTGAACTTTTGCAAAATTCAAATTTAAAAAATTAAGACATGGGAGGTCAAGGTTAGTTTAGGTTATGATAGAATAATTTTGTAAGCATGTCAAAGGTATTTAAATATCTTAGTTGATTATTTTAAAAAATATAGAGATGATAATGTTTTTGAGGAAATAATTGCTCAAGCGGGAAAGTTAGCGGCCGATCTTGAAATAGAGCAAGGTTTTCCTCCGTTAAATATTGTTTGACGAAAATATAAATCAAACACTTTTTGATTATAAACATAGAGATGAGACACTTAAAGATTCAAAAACAGCATTTTTTTTTGATCAATTAGATTAAATACTAAGTTCTTTAAATAGTAGATATATCTGCTGATATTGTTTTTGTTTTTTTTTTAGTATTATTTTTACATTAGGTGACGATGACCTCTAAAAAACTGTTTTGCTCTACAACAAAAGCTAACTGAGTACATTAGATTAAATACTAAGTTCTTTAAATAGTAAATACGTCTGTTAATAATAATGGTTTTGGTTTTTTTAATATTATTTTTACATTAGGTGACGATGACTGCTCCACAATAAAAGCTAACTGATACAGTACAAATGAAGAAGGATATTGATGAAACTGATTTATTTAACGAAATAAAAGCTGTAAAATTATTTTCATTACCTGACACATCATTTGATTTCCTTTAATATCTATTTTAAAATAATCTAACTTCATCTTTACCAAATATCACTATTTCATTAAGAATTCTCCTAATATATGCTGCTGGTAAGAGGTCATTTTCAAAATTAAAAATAATTTAAAAATTTTTTAGTCTACTATGCTACAAGAAAGATTATCTGGTTTGGCAATATTAGCTATAGAGTAGAAGCTTGTATATAAAATTGATTTTGAAGATATTAAAAAATAATTTGCTGCACTCAAATCTAGAATCTAGATTTAACTAATCGATTAAATGTCTTATTATTGGTTAGATTAATTACAAAAAAAATTGAGTTATTGAAATTTTTCTTGTTTTATTAATAATATAAAATAAAACAAATATAGATTAATTTTTACTTAATGAATTGGCGGATTTAAAGGGCGCCAAAATATGTTCCGCACGCAGGCGCCGCTCAGCCTTGCAGGGGTCCTGAAGATGAATATTTCAGATTGTTTATAAAAAGTAGAGTCAAAAAACGGTCTAACTAGTACTCTCTGTATAACCCTGTGGCTACAGTACCTACATTAAAACGTTTTTTAATCAAATATAAATAAAAATCCTTCAGGTTTTCTTGCAGCAATGCTTTAAAAACTTTTTGCTTTGTTTATATTGTTCTCCATAGTTTGGTCAATATCCTGTATAAAATATTTTTAAATAAGACGACTTTTGGTAAAAACAGCGTTTTAAAATGAATTTACATGAGATATTACGCCTGTAGAAGCATAAGTAAAAAATGCTTTTTTATCGATATGAGTTACATGCTTTTACAAAATTAAATAAAAAAAACTAATTAGCCAATTAAATACAACATTAAGCTCTTCAGTTGCCATTATACCAAAATAATGTTAATAAAATAGCAAATCCCCGATAAATGCCGCTAACACTCTAAATCACCTTTTGTGTTAAGAACTTTTAATTTAAAATTGAAAAGGGTACACGCAGTGCTTGCAATTCCCTCTAGTGAACCATTGTTTAGCTAACATTTCAGTAATTGTCTGTTTTTGAATTGTTAGCTTTGTGCATTTGCGCTATTGGAAGCTCCATTTATATAATTGGCTCAACCGTTTGAAATTTGACACTACAAACGATTATTGTTTAACGTCAATATTGGTGAACTGAAGATAATATTAGTGGATTTCATTTACTGTTGAATTTGATATCTATTAAACGTTTTTATTAAATACTGAAAAATCTACCAAATACGTTGCTTTAAAATTATTATTTTACCAAGCCCTGTGGCTTTTAGAATTGCCTTAAATATAACTTATACGGCAATAGCATAGTAATTGATTATAGTAACACAGGCCCACTTTTTAGATTTAAAACGTCAATATCTTAAAAACTATCAAAGATACACGAAACTTTATATAACATTGACAATGCATTCTTAAAAATCTTTAATTTAATCTTTTTGTCTTAATGCAATATTTTTCCACTTATAATCAAAAAACCGAATTTTCTGGATTTTTCCAGGTATACCTCTGGAAAAAATTGAAAATTAAAATTTTTTAGTTTTGGATTTTTTTGCAAATTTTAAGTGATTTAGGACTGCATAAAATAAATGATTTAATTAAAAAAAATTAACAAATAATTTTTTTTCCTATTTTGGACTGAAATTTTTTGTCAAAATTCCATTTTGGTTCATCTAGTTCATCTAGTCTATATAGTCGTACTCCAAACATTCCGTGGTAGCAGGTATTTTAGGGTTTTCTTAATTTTTTTGTGTTCGACCCCCAATTTTAACTTCAGATTTGTGTTTAGCGGAAAAAAAAACGCCAGAATATTCTAGTCCAACACCCAGCACACACAACTTTTTTGTGGACCTGTGTAATCAATTATGGTTTTGTACATGTTGTTAACGTACAGGGTTATTCATTTTAAAGTAAACAGGGCTTTATTTTTTAACTTCCCTGTACTTTTTTTAAAAATGAATGTAGCCATTTCGTGTATTTTTTTTTTGGTAGAATTCAATAATCTAATCAGAAAAACATTCGAATAAAAAACAAGAGTTACAGCACGAGTGACGTATTTTTTAAATGGAATACCCCGTATATTTTTATATCAATAGATAGAGATTTTCACGAGGAATTCGGGGTTGCTGGGTTTATTTCCTGCGGTTCTGCTGCAATTGTCTAAAAACTGTATGATACTATAAGGATAGTTTCACCTGAAAAAACCTGGCTGCCACAGGTCACAGGTGCTTATTTGTCAAAGTCAAGAATTTAAAAATACGTTTATTACTTTTTGGAGTAGTTTTATAATGAGGTTTTTATCAGAAAAACGGCTTCAAATTATAACTCTCTATTATAAATGTGGAGAAAACGCCAGGGAAACACAACGAAGATATGTTGCATATTTCCACAGAAATATATCAGTAAAAACGATTTTAAAACTGAAGGTCTTATTCGAAGAAACAAAATTGTTACATATTAGAAAAAGGACTACAATGAGAAAAATAAACAGGGATCAAGCTATTCTAAATTATTTTACTTTGTATCCCATGAAGTCAATTAATAACGCAGTTAGAGACTTGAGGAATGGCCCTGCAAGAAGAAGAGTAACCTATGCGACGGTTCAGAGAACACAGAAATATTTTAAGTATCTTCCATATTACATTCTTCAAGTGCAGCATTTAACATAAAAACTATCGCTTTAAATTTGTTTCCCAAATTTTAATCCATGAACGAGATAATGATCCTACCCTGTTTCAAACGATTCTTGGACAGATGAAGCTACGTTCACCATGTGGGGAATGTTTAACAGACGCAATACGCACAGCTGGGCAAGACAAAATCTCTTCATGTCTGGTGTGGTGTGCTTAACAATAGAATTGTCGGGCCAATATTCTATGAGGGATCCTTAACTGGAGAAAGATATCTCAATCTTCTTGAAAACGATATTGAGGACATTTTAGAAGAAATGCCACTCGAAACGTATCGCAAGTTGTGCAGTATCTCAATCGCCGATAGTCCAGATATAACAATTTTGGACACTTTTCTATGGGGTCACTTGACGAATGTCGTTTACCAAAATGGGAACACAAACACGGAAGAAATGACAGCAAAAATTGTAAATGAAATTAATCGTCTCAACCAAGAACCTTAAATAATATCGGCGAGCTTAGAAAGGCTAAGAAGGGGTTATAGATCATGTTTCGAAAATAACGGGGCTCATATAGAACATTTAAATTATTAGTAACCCTATTTTACCTCGTATTGTATTTTAATTTTTTCCGTTTATTGTAGTTTTGCTGCTTGGTTTAGAAATAGATATATCGTATCATTTTTAGCATATAATATAATTTAATAAGCCGTTCTTCTAATGAAAACCTCATTATAAAACTACTCCAAAAAGTAATAAACGTTTTTTTTTAATTCTTGACTTTGACAAATAAGCACCTGTGACCTGTGGCAGCCAGGTTTTTTCAGGTGAAACTATCCTTATAGTATCCTGCAGTTTTAAGAAAATTGCAGCAGAACCGCACGAAATAAACCTAGCAATCCCCCTCGTGAAAATATCTATCTATTGATATAAAAATATACGGGGTATTCCATTTAAAAATACGTCACTTGTGCTGTAACTCTTTTGTTTCTGTTTCAAATGTTTTTTTTTGGTGATTGTTGGTTTATGTGTATTATTATCGAATACAAAATCATTAATTAATATACCTTATTATTGCATGATTGTCTAATAATAAACGATTATAGTATAGGCAACTAAAAATACACAGAACACACATTCTATCGATTTATAAACTTTTCATTCGAGTAACAACCATTAAAACATTTGTCACGAGTATAGAGTATAAAACTGGAGTAAGGAATGGAAACGAATCGAATTAACCTTCAAAAAATGTGTCCAAAGTTTATAGCGTTTCTATTAGAAAACGATAGGTTAAGGTGGCTACGATCTTACGATATTCTGAAACAGTGTTGCCAGACATAACATTACCACCATAACTCAGTTAATATACATATTTGTTTATAAAATATATTTTTCATTCATTAATCCCTTAGTTTTTTGTTCAGAAGGGATTCTATTTGCAATAGTCTGTTATTATTGTGTTGTGTAAATAGCAACGGTGTAGCAGAGTATGTCTTCACCTGCTTAGTTCTGAAGCATCTCTCCAATACATATATCTAAATTATTTACTGTAGAATACTGTTCAGAAAGAAAATTAAAAATATAGAGAAAGATAATATTAGACTAGTGCGTACGCGCACTAACCACAACTAACCAAATCAGCAACCCTGTATATATATATATATATATATATATATATATATATATATATATATATATATATATATATATATATATATATATATATATATATATATATATATATATATATATATATATATATATATATATAATATATATATATATAATAATATATATATATATATATATATATATATATATATATATATATTATATATATATATATATATATATATATATTAATATATATATATATATATCTATAACAGGGGCACCCTACTAGGTATATAGCAATGGACCGGACGAATTTGCGATTACCCTCTAAGCACTGCAGCCGAGGTTCGCGCGACTAGCCGGCGCGCTTTCGGTCAATCCTCAGTAACTTTGTAACCACGGACGGGTTGGGATGTACTGCCGTATTTCATGTTTTTCATAATTATTTACGCATGTAGGAGATAAAATTCGCTATTGCTTATCAGAGTTTTTTTGAATCAAAACAATAATAAAATTATTGTTTCGATTCTAAGGAAAGAAAACACGTTATTCTAAAAAATCCCAACTGTAACTGTAACAATAACTAATAAAAACGGGGTTTTATTAGTTATTGTTACAGTTACTATATACCTGATGAACCGGATGGTTTTCTCTAAATCCAAATTAATATGTCGGTATATATTTAGGTATTTGGTTTAAGCCTTAGTTGTGGTCTTCTTTGTTTCTATATCGTTGTTAAACGGGTCAGTTATCTAATTTTTTTTTCTTGCAGTAATTTTATTATTTCACCAGTAATCCGATCAAATTCAGCAGTTTTTTGAGGCTAATATTGAATTCTGGCGTACCTTAGAATCTACTTGGTAATAGACAAGTAGATATTCACAAAATCTGATATACGCCGATTAGAAAGGAAACTTTAGGTAAAAGGCTGTAGAGAGTAAACTTGTTTAAATGCGCATCACATAATGCCAGTATTAAAAGAAGAAGTAAATAATAATTATATATATATATATATATATATATATATATATATATATATATATTATATATATATATATATATATATATATATATATATATATATATATATATATATATATATATATATATATATATATATATATATATATGATGATGTCTCTACACTGCCTAAAAAAATAACCAATTTAATATAAACACTCTGTGTGTACTACTTTCTATTGGTTTATTTTTCTTAGTTACATTTAAAAGTAAAACGACTACACCCTTATCTAAATCTCAAATAAATACGGTATAAATATTTATGTAACTACATTTGAACTTTTGCACCATTTATTTCTCGGTCAGGAAATAAAACTTCCTGATAAACTGCCTAATGAATGGAACATGAACTTCAAATTACAATTCCAATCCTAACTGAAAGGTTTCTGTTGTTTGCCGATTTAACACTCTATCTGAAGTCTTTGACTTGAATTTCTGATTCTTAAGTGGTAAATAGATAGGTAGCGTGGTAGTGCTGGATATCTGAATAACGCCCTAACGACGTATCTTAATCGCTTTACCTTTTTCTGACCACAAAAAAGAAAATGCTAAAAAGGTAATTATTATAGAGTGGGACCAAAAAAGTCATAAAATTTTGGAGTATTATAGGTATTGCTTGTTGCTAAAATTTAATAGAAGAAGTGTGTATGCAAAGTCGATTGGAAGAAGTGTGTATGCAAAGTCGATTGGACCAAAAAATACCGTTTTTTTAAATAATTGCTTTTAAAAATATCTTAACAAAATTTTGAAATTCTATTAGTCACAACTTTTTAAATTTATATTTAAAAATCGTGTGTCTAAGTATTTAATAGTTAAGCTTAAAAAATGTTATTGTCTCGAGATTTTGGATATTTAAATAATAATATTTATTTTGTATTAAAAATACACTTTTTATAAAACTTAAATATAAATAATAATATGCTACATAAGTTGTCTGCTGATAAGTTTAAGCAGTAACGGATTTACATTAGGGCCAATCAAGGCTTATGCCTTAAAAAGTACATTTGTGTTAATAGTCCGGGAGGCCACCGCAAAAAACCAAGCCAATAAGAGATACGCATAAAACATTTTAATTGGGTTTAAATTGCAATTTTTTTACCTTAATAAAATCGTACAAAATCGTTTTTTTAATATAACTCTAAAACTAATGATTTTAGGAGAAAAAGGTTTATAATTAAAATTGATGGTCCAATAAATCTACGTTAGTTTTTTGATGACATTTTTTGTAGCCCTTTTAGTTTTTGAGATAGTTACGATTTAAATTTAAAATAGAAACGCAAATATCTCAAGAACTAAAAGAGTTACGAAAAAATGTAATATACAAAAAACATGCATTTTAGTAAATTTTATAAAAATAGTTATATGCACATTTTTATTAAAATAAGTAATAAAGGAGATATAAGAAAAAAAGTGATTTTGAAAATTAAATGTTTCGCTAATAACAATATTTTTTTTGGTACAAGTAAGTATACCAGCTCCGATCCATCTAAAAATTATTTCAAAATGTTCTATTCATTAAGTGAAACAAACTAATAAACATGTGCCTCGAGGCAATGGGGGATAACCTGGTGGCACGGATATTTCATTTAATTTTTTTTTGTCCAATAACTGTACCCATTTCGATCTACTTAAAACTTTAACTAAAATAAAATTTAAATTTTATTTAATTGAAAAAAAAAAAATAAGTGCTTCCTTTATCTGGGTGTTAAATACCTAACAGGACGGTTAACATTTCTCGATCTTCCATGTGTATAGCTCATCGTTCAAATATTTTTGTTATCGATTTAAATATTAATGTCAATAATTTATAAAGCCAGTTACTCGTTCAGAATGATCTTGAGAAAATTTTAGTCATATTTTTAACATCAAAAAAATGTTTTATTATAATTTATTTAGCATTAAACTTTTAAAACATTTCTCTCATTAGGCTATCTACTTCTTTTAGGCTTAAAGCCATTCTTATTTAAATTATGGTATATTCCTAATTATTTACTACTATAATTAAATTAAGGTTTAAACATTAATTCAACTGAAAAAAACTATAAATATTTTTTTTTATTTTATTTAGCATTAAACTTTTAAAACATTTCTTTTATTAAGCTATCTACTTCCTCAACGCTGAAAGTCATGGGCAAGTTTTTAATTGCATCGATGGATCCAACGCATTAACATTTCGTTTTAATTCGTTCCATCAGAACTTCTCATGACGTCACTTGACGTTCAGCGCATAAATTCAGCGTACTTTTAATCGATGGAATAAAGAACTTGCCCCATTCTTATTAAAATTATGGTATTTATCTATTTATTTACTACCTTAAAATTTAATCAAATTAAAGTTTAAACATTAATTCAACTGAAAAAATAAATAAACTTTAAGAAAACAACTTAATCTCTTAAACGACAGAAAATATAAATTTCATGATACAAATAAATATTATGACAAAATTATTAATATATTTTAACAATGCTCATATAGAGTTTTAATTAAACAAAGAAGAAATTCTAAGCCATGGTTTAATAGGGAATCAGCTAACCTTATTAAGACTAGAGACAACTATTATCACAAAAAGAAAAAATATCACGAAAATATGGAAATTTTAAATTTATATAATTACTATAATAATCTAGTCAAAAAACAAGAACAATTTGATAGTGGTAATCAAAAGAAAATTTGGGAAAATATAAATTTACTTTTAACAGCAAAATCTAAAAGTAACAAATCTAATATTTACTATTTATTAATAAATAATACCAAAATTGAAAATAAACAAATGATAAGTGAAAAAATGAATAATCATTTTATAAATATTGGTCCAACGTTATCAAAACAAATTCCATTAGTGACGATACCAGAAGATAAACCAAATTTAAAGTCTATGTTTTTAAAAGAAAATGAAATTACCAGTGAAGAGGACATTAAAGAAATTATTGATAATTTAGATCCTAGAAAAGCATGCGGATTTGATGATATTACTGTAAAAGTTATTAAAACAGTCAAAAATGAATTATTGCCAATTCTAACACATTTGGTAGAATTATCTTTTGAAACATCTGTTTTTCCAGAACAAAAGAAATTAGCAAAAGTATCACCTATATTTAAAAGTGGTGAATCTAGTAATCCAAATAATTATAGACCCATTTCCGTTTTATCAGTATTTTCAAAAATTTTAGAAAAAATCATGAATACAAAATTAGTAAACTTTTTAGAAACTCAAAAGCTACTTTCGGAAAATCAATACGCTTTTCGTAAATTTAGTAATACAGAAGCACAGCAATAAATCTTACAACAGATATTCAATTAAATTTAGATCAGAATAAGAAATGTGCTCTGTTATCCTTAGATTTATACAAAGTTTTTGATACTGTAAACCATGATATATTACTTTCAAAAATTATTTAATATGGGAATACGAGGAAAAATTCATTGTTAGTTTGCAAGTTATTTGAAACACAGAAAGCAATATGTTAAAATTGAAAAAACATTAGTTCCTTAAAAATAATTTCTTGTGGAATACCACAAGGATCTATTTTGGGCCCAATACTATTTTTAATTTATATAAATTCTATGCCTCTATTAAAATTAAAGGGTACTATAAAATTGTTTGCGGATGATACAACCATCCTATATTTTGCTAACAGTAACAGTGAAATTCAAGACAATATTAAATATGATTTAAACATTGTCTTTGATTGGTTACAATTTAATAAACTTACTTTAATTTTAAATAAATCCTCCTATATAATTATCAGCAAACAACAAATAAAAGATAAAATTCCTTATATATCATTTAAAAATAAAAAAATAAATTATTTTACGAGTATAAAATTTTTAGGATTATATATTGATGACAATTTAAGTTACAGAAAACATATAGACTATCTTCGAAATTATCTATCACCTTTAATAGGAATTTTGTTTAAGATTCGGAATTATATACCCTTAAAACTGCTTAAAAATATTTATTATAGTTTAGTACACTCAAAATTACAATATTTAATTCCAGTTGGGGTTCAGCAACTCAAAAATATTAACACTTAAAGACTTCAAATAAAATTATTAAATATTCATAATTACCATATCTTGAACCTACAATTAATTTACAACATTTGATATTAATCATATATATATATATATATATATATATATATATATATATATATATATATATATATATATATATATATATATATATATATATATATATATATATATATATATATAATTAAAAATGATATTCATTGAAATAAAAAAAAATTCAAATATTATACTTAAAAATATTAGTAACTTGCATGGGCATAATACTAGACAAACAGATTTATTAGAAACGATTTAAATTAAAAGTAATTTTGGAATTAGATCAATACTCCATAACGGAATAAAAATGTACAATAATCTACCAATAAAAATTAAAAAATTTAAAAAATTATCACTGTTAAAAATACATATAAAAAAATATTTAAAATTAATTTGACTGTTTTATTAATGAGTTCTTGTTAAAGTTATATATTGTTATATTTTTTAATGTTATATTTCCTGTAATAAACTGTATAGTTGGTTAGGAATTAAATAATTAAATAAATAAATAAATAAAAAATGTTTAGGAGCGATGGACGCGTTTTTTCAGGGTTAAGAGCTGATTGGTTTTTTGGGATCGATTGGTACAGCATTTTAAAAGTTATTAAAAAAACATATTTTTAAAAAATTATTTTTGGGATTTCTCACAATCTATTGCGGAATCGTTTCAAATAGTATAAAAAATCTAAGTTTGGTGAAGCCCTTTTTGATAGAAATGCTTAAAATGAGGTAATTAAGTAGGCTTTAATTGAGGCACGAGTCTAAGGGACTAACACTTTCACAGCGACATTGAGTGCGCTCACCCTAGGCAGCCGTGACGGTCGAGCGTAATAATTTTTTTTAACATTGCTATAACATTTCCCACATACGTCGATAAAAAAAAATTACTTTAAAAATTTTATATCAAAACTATAATTTTATCTAAAATTTCCGTGATAGGGCGGCATTTTCTTCAGTGTCCAGGGACGGCGCTAAGGTTAAATCCGGCCCTAAAAAACCATTCCCAAAGAAAAGTACAAAAATAATAAATTAGCAAAAATTTTCATCCTCACGCTCAAAATAGATTGACTAGTTTATGGTTGATATAGATTATATTAAAAATTAATTTAAAAAAATGCTTTTATTTTTTAATAGTTACCTTTTAATGCAGGACATATCCTTTTCCATATCGTAAGGCAGCCACTTCTGTGAAATTGTCCTAAAGCTAACTCCATGTAGAATAATGGAAGACCCCCAAAGATGAGCATAATTGTATACGGAATCAAAAATGCACCTATAAAAAACGTAAGTTACAGCAAAGTATACAGATAAAACATATAAGTTGGGTCACTTGGGCTGGGAAACGATTTAATATTGACTACTGTCTCAGTGTTTGTTAGTGCTCAGTGCATATAAAGCGACATGTGCTTACTGCGAATTAAGGATAATCGTAATATATCTTGTGTTCTTACTATTTTTTTTAATTTCATGTTATAATTACATTTGTTACATGATGTTTGATTATTAAACATTTTAAGGAAAAGATATTGCAAAACAACAATTCATTTTTGATTAAAGATTTAAGGCAATTTTGAATTTGTCTCAATAATTAAAAAAAAATAAAATGGAATCCCTTTACTGAGAAACCAAAATCAAGGTTGCCTTAAGAATTTCTTTGGGCAAACAAGAAGCTGTTTTAACTATTCCAAATATTCCACTTGCATACAGTTTTCTAAGGCATTCCAAGAGTATTTCCAGAAACTTAGCTAACTTACACTGAATAAACTGAACTTTGGAATTAGAAAAAACGTTTATTACCAATTTTTAATTTATCTTAAAGCATTTGTGTATTTCTTGTTAAAATTGGCGAATCAAGACATATAAAAATAGTTTAGCTAATAAAGCAAAACCTAAATTTTGCAACATTTGATTTTTTTTCATTTGTTTGTTTCGCCTTTTTGTAAGATTATACTTGTTTAATGAATGATACTTTACAAGACAACCGTATTAATTATTATTTAATTTTATTCTTACATTTTCCCTATACTTGTACGGACTATTAACAATAATGTAGTTAATATTTTAACTAACTTTGTAGATATTTACCAGCGACTACGGTTCGATCTATATCAGATCTCATCAGAAAATTTAATTTGATTTGATATAGATCGAAACCGATTACAGATATCTAGGTAATTCTACAAAGTTAGTATTATTAAGTCAAGGAGACCATATTGTTTACAAGTGGCCCCTAAATTGCAGTAAATTAAGATGGCGTTGGTGTTTCAGATGACCGTTTTTAAACTCCACTTTATATATTGCGGTAAAGTTCACGCCATACCCTCCGCTACACCAGAGCCTCTTTATTTAATGCTATTCTGAGCCACTTTTTGAGCCAAAAAGTCATAAGTGATGGTCCTTCTTAAAGTTGGTTAAGATAATAACTACACCATTGTAAACTGATTCTAATTTTCTTATATTTAAAAAAAATTGGTATTAAATTTTACGGTTTTTTCAGTTTACTACTATCGAGTTCATCAATCAAATTTTGGTAGTTACTTCTGTTATAACTTTTTATGTTTGTGTTAATAAATTGTAAATAATTAAATTATTTCTCTATTTTGCTTTGAAAGAGAAAGAGGAGAACTATTTACATCAACTTTCTCCCACTGACCATCTCACATACTCGTTTGTCTGTAAAGCCGGTTACAGTGTGTAGTCAATATCTGCTTAAAAAGTCTGCCAAAAATGTATTCAATCTTTGCCTAAATTTATGTACACGCGAGTATATCTTAAAAGATGGTGACCCTAAAAAAAATTTCATGGCTCTCTTTTTTCTTTTGACGTACAGAGCGAAATTCATTTTTTTTTTCCTTTTTTGAACACTCCTCGTATTTTTCTTACCTAGTAGCGTACAACAAAAGTAAAACAAAAACCGATATTAGTAAGCATTTTTACGTAAAATCCCGTGGTAGAGTTAGACTTTTTTCATTTTAATATTTTTCGAGATATAAACCAAACATTTGTATGTTTTTTGTATGCAACACCCTATATGGTTTTAAATCATTACATTATGAGGTAAAAGCTTTTAAAAAATATAGATTACCTAATTACCTAATCGTTATTTCATATTTTTAGACCTCAAATCGATGTTTTTAATTTTAAAATTGTATTTCACATATCTGCCCGTGATATAAAGACTTTATAAACAAAAAAATAAGATAGCCGTCAGTCATCCATATTTGTTTTGAAATTTACTTCAAAATCTGACTTGGACCATAATAATTTAATGTTATTAACTGTTTTGAATCTGAAAGTGAGGAGGATGATGAACATCACAGCACCTAGGCCTCAGTAGGTCCGCTCTGCTACCTCGTAGTTATTAACTGTTATAATATTGAGTTTTAATTTTTTATACGTCAATTATTATTCGTATATAAAAATATGAAACTAAATGCCAATTTCACAAATAGTACTCCGGTCAATCTAGACGTTCAAAGGTACATAAATTTACATCAAGCTGAAAGTAAGGTAAATTGTTCTAAACATAATTAAAAATAACATTTCAAAATTCCCCATCGTTCCGGTACGTCGAAAAAAATAACTCGAGGTCAAAGGTCAAAAAATGGGGTTTTGGCGAATTTTTTTAAAACGGTAAGTTTTATCGTAAACTTACTTTAAACAAAAATTGTAGTTCATAAAATTATCAAATTAAAAAGGTGTCATAATTTTTTTCTAAAAGCCACCGTTTCTGAGATACAACGATTCATAAGTTGTAAGCGTCATTGTATGCATAAGTATGTCACGTATATGCATCTGCGTAGCTGTAATATAAGTAAATATATTTTTCTATCGGAGATTGTAACTTACATTTAAAATATAAAATATACATAAGTATAACTATGAGCATGTGAGGTAAAATAAAACCTACAGTCCAGGCAGTCAAGATTTACTGATTTTATATAGCCGATTTATTTGAAATTTGACAAATGATAGATGGATGGTCGAAAAGCAAAATCTATATGGTGCCGATGTGCAACACCCTGGTGGATGCCACCCTTCTCGGGGTGGGCATTTTTAAAATACCCAGAAATCGATAGATAAGCAATTTAGTAAAATGTTATGTCAAGTTTTTTTGCCAGATCAATAGTTTTTGAATTATTCGCAATTGAAAAGTGCGATTTTTCGTTAAAAAAACCTCATTTTTCAATTGTTTTTTCTGTAATTATGCGTTTTATCAAAAAAAGTGTAATGAACAAAAATAAAGCTTATGAAAAATCAAAGAAATTGAGTTATTTATGAAGTTCTACCTAAGGCAAGTTATAGCTGCTTAAAGATCTTTTATTTTACGTGATTAAGTACTTAACCTCAAATAACGGGAAAAGGGTACATTTTTTAACAAAAAGTAATAGAATATTTTTTAAAGAGCATAATAAAAAGACTTTAAAAATGAGCACCAATAAAAGTCTCTTTGTCCGCAATTTCAGTAAGATATGGTGAAAAAAAGTTAAAACTAAAAAAAAAATCGCAATAAAACTAATGTCATTTCATTTTAAATCAAAATTAAACTTATTCCTTGCACCAATTACTTTATTTGTATGTTATTTATGATATCTAAAAGTTTTACTCATTTGAGATGCATAGTTTTGAAAAAAATGAGCCTAAACTATGTTTTTTTTTGTGATTTTTCAAAAAAATTTGTTTTCCTTATTTTAACTTCAAAACCATAAGAGGTACGAAAAAAACTAAGGAGTAGAAAAATGTAGCATTTTTTATGACGATTATTTTTCTTTTTTTATCTTTTGGCCTAAAAATTGATGGAGTTATAACCGATTTAATCTTTCACTACAGTGCGAGGACTGCTTTTTCACAGCCCTTTGACCCTTTATCTATAAAATATAAAAGGTCTCAAGCCCTTCTAACATACAAAGGCTTGTAGCCCTGAAAATTACCTTTAAAATGATTTTTTTAGGATGTGATAGCTTCAAAATTAACAGAGTTACACAAAAAATAGGATTTAGAATTTTTTTTTTGTCAATTTTAAAGTAAAAAAAGTTTCAAATTTTGGGCACTGATTTTTTCTGTTGACCTACTATGTATTATATACATATATATATATATATATATATATATATATATATATATATATATATATATATATATATATATATATATATATATATATATATATATATATATATATATATATATATATATATATATATATATATTTTAAAGTGGGGCTTTGTGTATGTAAGCTGTTTGAAGTAGGGCGTTTTTCGTAATGTGACATCAGTACATCGCATCAGTAGTGACAGCAAAGCGTTTCTTTATTGAAAACGCGCATTAGCACATTAAGGGAAATTCTTAAGGGTTGATATTTCAAAATAAACAAATATTATTTTGTACACTATTTTGAGCTTGACTGCCTGGACTACCAGTCCCTTAATTTATACGCTAGTGTAACCTTGAGACAACATCTGTCTCTCTCTGTTCAATTATGTGTGTTGCTAGTGCTGCTCATCAACATCTTTTCGGGTATATTACCAAGTTCAAGTGTGGCTTGGTTATCAGTTATCTGCTAGACCCAAAAGATTGGGGTTGGAAGTTGGTCAATAATACATTAGAACCAATTCAGACTTTACTCCCACCTGCGCCGGAAAAGGTGTTAAACACAATTTTTTGCAACTGTAAAAAGGTATGCAGTGCTAAATATGATTGCAAAAAAGTTGACTGTTCTGTTCTCTGGCATGCACGAATTGTCAAGGCCGGACGTGTTTTAATGTTGAATTACCAACACCAGAGGATTCGTTTGATATTGACAAACAGACATGCCATACATCTCTATTGACGCAAATAATTTTATTATCTACAATTTTTGTCTTAAGTAATTTTACGAAAATTACCATTTAAAAGAAAAACGCGAAAACCCCATTTTTTCACCTTTGACCTCAAGTTAATTTTTTTCCACGTATTGGAACGATGGGGAATTTTGAAATGTTATTTTTAATTATGTTTTAAAAAATTTAACTTACTTTCAGCTTGATGTAAATTTATGTACCTTCACTCTTATTTTTTGGTCTAATTTGACCGGACTATAGCGAAATCTATGATTGATGGAATACTTTATATATTAAAGTTTATACGAGCGACGAAAATAGTATCTAGAAAGCTACTTTTTTATGTTTTATTGCCCTAATGATTTATTATGCTATGTTATCTTATAAGGTACCCTAAAAGAAAGCAACCACATCAAGTTATATTTCGTAGCTTATATCATGTGGATCCTTTATAAAACCCTGCTCAAAAAATAATGACATGTCTTCACAAGAGGTTGAGGAAATTAATGCTCTGGCAAGCTAGAAAATATCCCTATAACCACCCTCGGGAATATTGAAGAATAAGTAGGTGTGCCAAAAACCAAAGTCCAAGAAATTTTATGGTGGGTAAAAGAATGCGCAAAATATTTCCTTCTGGAGCGATTTTTTTTTTAAATCTGATCTTTAAGAAACATTGGATCATTCTATGTATATGTTATAGTCAATCCTCGAAGCTCCGGCGTTCCTAGGTTTGACTCTTCAATCCTTAGGTCTGACTTGAAGTCTTAGTCAAAGCCCAAACAAATGAAGTTTTTTGGCCTCTGACTAAAGAATTTTCGTCAAACCTAGGAGAAACTAATTTGGTCAGGCAAACGTCAAAACTCAATTTAATGAAATCGGGGTTTGACCAGTCAAACTTGAATTAGGTATTAGAAAGTCTCAGTTTGTTAAATTAGATGTAAAAAAACATTGTTTTAAATTTTAATAATAATTATTATTGTTATATTGTCATGGTTAAAATAAAAAAAATAGTCTTTATTCAGACATGGTGAGGCATTATGACATTTAGAATTGCACAATACGTCAGAACTCTTACATTTACAACTAACCACAACAAACCATAACTAACCACAACTAACCGAAAGTCGACGTTTGACCGAGTCTGCCAGTCGCTTCTAGAATCGACTAGGCAAAGCCCAAAACAGATTATTTTAGTTTCGACGTTTGACTGAAAAGTTAGGAACTTCTAGGTTTGACTAAAAATACTTTAGTCAAATGCCGAAATTGGAATTTATTTCGGGGTTAGCCCGAACGCTTTGGTCAAACCTAGGATAAACCAGTCATTCCGCGAAGAGACTGCATATCGACCTTTGACTATGACATATATACAGGTTTTATTCCTAAAATGTAAGATGTAGTTAATTTACATTAAATATCCCTTAATTTCGTATTGTTGGACGATATAATTGTTTTAATTAACATATTTATTCCTGTTAGATAACGCACGCACCGTCACTGAAATTTGTATTAAAATATAAATAATAAATGGACTTTACGTCCCAAAACAATGGTTTATTGGCTAATAAACCAAATCATTTTTGTAAACCTAACCTTTGTTAGTTATTTTTCAATGGTATGGAATATCGTTTGACGCTCCAAGCGTATGTTGTTATAATAGAAGCCTAAAATAATGGGGTTTTACAATACCCGTAAAATTTTATTGTTTAGTGATAAAATTTACTGACCGAAAAGCATGTTTCCAATAAGAGATTAAAATTATGAAGCAAATTTTGGCGCAAAATAAATGTTTAACAAAATAAAAATTAAACTACTACTACTATAACACTTTTTTATTAGTTACCTATATATACAGGGTGTTACAGAACGTTGTGAGGAAAATTTAAGGGAAGATTCTACATCTAAAAATATGAAAAAAAGTTTATATACACATGGGTCCGAAAATGCTTCGTTTGTATGATTCAGGGTGTTTAAAGTTGTTTGTCTTTTATAGTTTATTTTACATTTCTCGAAAACCCGTAAAGATAATGAGATGAGTTTTTGTACACGCAAATGTACAATTATAGGTCACATTTACATGTACAAATTTTTTTATAAGGCACTTACATCAGTGGCGTT
Source organism: Listronotus oregonensis (assembly GCA_019359885.1). Classification (NCBI taxonomy): domain Eukaryota; kingdom Metazoa; phylum Arthropoda; class Insecta; order Coleoptera; family Curculionidae; genus Listronotus; species Listronotus oregonensis. The sequence continues at coordinate 29,333 of JAHBCN010002429.1, read as the reverse complement.
CGTGCCGGTAAGTCCTTATTTTTAGCGAAAAAAACTGTACGCCACTGGTTTTCGCAAAAATTATATTTTTATTTATTGTCTCTTAAAGCCAGTTTAATTCTGCTTTAAAAGTACCTCTTGGACTTTTTCGTTTTGACCCATCGTTTTCGAAATAAAAATAAAAGTACGCTAAGCTGTTCCCCGATTTATTTATAATTTTATTATTTTATTTGAACTAATTGTTCAGAAGAATGTATTCGATTTTAACTTTAGATCAAATGCTGAAAATGGCTTTCCTCTGCTTCAGTGCATGCTGTAAATCGTCAAAACTCATCTTAATATACCCATGGGTTTTCGAGAAATATGAAATAAACTATGAAGGACGAAAAACTTTAAACACCCTGTATCATAAAAACGAAGCATTTCTGGACCCATGTTTATATAAACTTTTTTTCATATTTTTAGGTGTAGAATCTGCCCTTAAATTTTCCTCGAAACATTCTGTAACACCCTGTTATATATATATATATATATATATATATATATATATATATATATATATATATATATATATATATATATATATATATATATATATATATATATATATATATATATATATATATATATATATATATATATATATATATATATATATATATATATATATATATATATATATATATATATATCCAAAAGAAAAACTACCTTACCTTATCCTAAAGTTGATAATAACTTAGATACAGGGTGTTAAACTTTTAATTTTGTTTTTGTTTTTTTTTTGTAATAATTTCTGAACTAAATGACATAGCGGTACAAAATTGGGGATTTGGGGGTTCTATGAGGCGCTAGCAACGGCCTACCCCACTTGTTTTAGATAGCATAACTTTTTTCCTTCTACGTCAAAAACGTATACTTCATTTAGGTCTCTAGGAGCAACTGTTTTCGAGATAAATTCATTTTAAAAGACACCGCAGTTTTCCTATGGAAAATGGTTTTCGGTCATTTTTTTTTAAACTTTGCAAAGTAATAGTTTTCAACATTCTTATCAAAAGTCTTCACGGGCACAAAACCCAAAAACTCCTCTGACCCCCCCAAAATCACCCTCAAAAGTCTCCAAATCCCTCGTGTCCCTGTGCATTAAAATATATATTTTAATTGTGCATGTCCTGAATATTTTAAAATGTTTGTAGACGTATGTGTATATAAGTGTTTTGAAGTTTTTATTATTAACAGACAGATTTCCTTCTAGGATGTATAAACACTGATGAAGGCTTTTGCCGAAACGTTTGTAATTAAACAATATGAAAAATTAAAAAATAACTTTTTAATTTCAAAATAAATGTGAACCAAAACTTCCAAGAAATTAAATTGAAGTATATATATATATATATATATATATATATATATATATATATATATATATATATATATATATATATATATATATATATATATATATATTCAGGCGATTCTGAGCAATAGTCTTTATGGACACAAAGCCCAAAAAATGGATAGTTTTTTGTTATCGCGCCTATTTTGTTTTTCTTGTTTATAGTTATTTTCCTAACAAGTGCGGAAAGTGATACTTTTCCGCATGCGGAGTTTGGGTAAGCAGTCAAGAGCGGAAAAGTTACTTCTCGCAAGTGTTAGGAACAACCAACATAATATTAAAGATTTATGATTAAAATATTATTTATTAACGAAGGAATTTATACAATAATTATTATTATTAACATTTATGGTAAAAGTAATTGGTCGCGTTTTGCAAATTTATTGCTGACGCGAGTTGCTTTTCTGTAGAAAACGTTGGCGGCGGCGTTGGGTTCTTGATGAGATGGGCTTTTGCAACTATGGAAGTAGTTTCTTGAAGCGAGAGGTTTAGTACATTGGAAGATGGCATTGACGGTTGTTTCTGGATAGTGGAAGGTGTTTCGGTAAAATTGAGTATTTTGTTTGAAATATCCTTTCTAAAATTTATTGAATTCTTGAGGTATCCTTCAGCGACTGATGTAGACTTCCAGCCTCCAAGACGTTTAATGTTGGATATTTGTTCTCCGGAGTTTGCGAGAAATGTTGCAGAGGACCGACGAAAGCTATGCCCAGTATAAAATTCCGGGTTAGGAATATAAATAGGCCGCTATTTCCGATGGCATTTTTCCGAAGGAATTAATGCCGATACATTGTACTGTACACACTCCGTATTTATAGTTCACAAAAAAATCGCCTTTGTTGTGTTGTCGGCTTTCTTAAACTGGCATACTTTCTATATAGATTCAAAAATTTTTCATTTTCGGCATCTCCAGAAATGACAAAGCTTCTAGAGCTGTGATTTTTTGAGTCTGGGATGGGCATCAATACTAAATTTCCTTGGTCTTCAATATGGACCAGACATATTTTTGATAACTCCTCTCTACGACAAGCGCCCGTTAAGCCAAAAATCGTAGCCAATTTTATATGTAAATAAGTATCATCTGGCTCTTCATCCTTGAATAATTTTTGGGTCTAAAACCAACGCTTTGTTTTTTAAGATAGGCCGTCACTTTCAAAAACTTGCTTAAATCTATGTTCTTTCATAACTTAATGATATATTTTAGCATAGAGTATCTAGACCATAAAAAATCTCTTCTTTAAAAGACTTTACACCCTTACTCTGACACCAGCTCTCAAACATAACAAATTCTTTTTCATACCTGTGACGAGATTTCATGGGTAGAAGATCTATACTTGCTATTTCTGCCGCTCCGATAATCGATGCTGGTAAATCGTCGTCAGAATCCATTGAAAATGTATCTTCAATTTGGTTGAAAAATGCGTCATAGAAAATTAATTTTTGATAGATGCATTAATTAGTTGGTTGCTATGGATTTTTGATAATTTAAGGAGTTTTAAATATGCACTTCATTTGGTAAAAATGCGCATACACAACTTTTAGATGCATTAAAAGTATATGGTGTTGTATGGATTTTTAGAACTAGATAGTTATTGACTAAATATCGTAAACCACATATCGATTTTGATTATCATGCAACTATGCGACGGTTAATAAGTTTTGAATGTATTGAGTGCGCATACCTTCAACTAACAGTTGTTCGGCTATTAATAAGTAATAACATCGATGCGCTGAATTTTGTATTACTTCAGGCGACTAAACTGTTTGAGACGTCCAATGAGTTCGTATGCCAAAATTAGTAGTGCGATATTTAGTCAAGGAACAGTCGTAGCGCTTTATAAACAAGTACGATAAAGAATACAATGATTTAATTGTATATAACAATTTCATTAGAACTAAATCAGTGGTCTAAAACTTCCAAAAATTCGTATCTCCAAAAATATTAACTTTATCGTAAAAAGTGATAGGACTTTTTTATTTGTATTTCAAGTACGGTTGAAAAATACCAATTTCTCACAATTGTATAAACAATTTCAGTTTAAACAATATGGCACCAGGTGGCTCTCTGGCAACATGCATTTATATCATCAGTAGGGCAATTTAATGAGGATCTTATAAAAAAATTGAGGTCAAATAGTTTTCGGTACTCATGCGCCGATTCGTCCTAGACTAATATATTTTAAAGAAATCACAAACATTATACACAATATAATGTAGTTTTTAACTAAACATTTTTTAATTTACCTAATTCAAAAAAGCTTATTGCAACATAGTATTCGTATATTAGTCCTATAATATTTTGAGACTGGAAAATTATAGATAAGTGGATTTGCGAGGATTATATTTTGAGCGACTTTACCTTCAATAGACCGACCACGAAGAAAGTTTAAATTTGTTTGAACAGGCCAGTGGAAATGCCATTTATTATGCAGATACTTTTTACTATGTATTTATAAAAGAAAATTGAAAAAGCAATTTAAAACCTTTTATAAGTATGCTCGATAAATCAGAGCTTTTGGAATATTTTAGGTTTATAAGCAATAGAAACCTAGAAAAAAATATTTTCCAATAATGTAATACGATTATTATTATATTTTTAGTGACGAATAAATCTGCTTCTACCCTTGAACACTCGCGAAAAACGCATACGAAAGTTTGTTTGTGCTTAACTCATTTATGCTTACACCCAAGCATGCTGCCTAACTAAGTACACACAAACACACGAGCTCATAGAAAGGCGAGTATAAATTATACGGCTGTGTTTTTTTTTCCGCTTTTATTTGAAGGAAAATGCACAAAAATGCTATAAGTGTTTAGCGGAGAAAAAAAGAAACAAAATCAAAAAATTTGTCTAAGTAGGCATTTGCCATTAGGCACAAAAGCCCAAGAGGCTGCGTTGCCTTCAGTAGTGAATGGAGACGGCTCCCAGAGAAAAGGAAGAAAGGCATTTGCCCTTTATTTCTTTTATCTTAATTACAAGCAAACTTTGTCAAGACCTCTATCACTTTTTGGGTGTTCCATAAAACCCTTATGATTATGTCATAATATTAGTCTTACCAGTTGTCTATTAAGATATGCCCCTGACTTCGACATTTCACCTCGTTCCGTATGTTTTTTGTGATCTTTAACTCTAACTTCGAGTGGTCTTTTTGTTTCCCCAATGTATACTTCACCACATTCACAGGGAATTCGGTAGATACAGTCATTATTTGAAACATTGTTGTCTGGTCTCGCCTTAGTAAGAATGCTTCTTAGAGTAGTTTGGGATTTAAATGCCGCTTTAATATTATACTTATTCGCGATTCTACGGATATTTTCCGAAGTTCCCTGAATATATGGAATTGTCATAAATATTTGGTCATGTGGAGTCTGGTTTAAGTCTTAGTTTTTTGTCCTTTTTTGATATTTTTCGATTGTTTCCTTTACCAGTCTCTTACTGTATCCGTTCTGCTTAAGATCCCTAGTTATGTTGCTTATTTCCTATTACAGGAATTCCTTACTGTTACATAAGATCACTGCACGATTGTTTAAGTACGAATGACCCCCTGTTTCGTTTCGTTAGAGTGATTAGAATTCTGGTGTAAATATTGTCAAGTGTGGATAGGTTTTCTGTATACCAAAGTTTGTATATGTCCATTATTTCGTTTGACTAGTACGTCGAGAAAAGGTAGGGCCGACGACAGTTTAGATGTTTTAAGAAACCTTCAAGTTCTTCGTTATTATCTGTCCATATAATTAAAGTATCGTCAACATATCTCAGCCAAACTTTTTGTTTGATAAGTGCAGTTTTAATTGCGTGTTAATTAAATTAAAACTGCACTAATCAAACCAAAAGTTTGGCTAAGATATGTTGACGATACTTTATTGTATGGACAGTTAATGACGAAGAACTTGAAGGTTTCCTAAAACATCTAAATTGACTCCGACCTTGTATTAAGGCCAAAGTCAAACGAAATAATGGACATATACAAACCTTGGTATATACACAAAACCTACCCACACTGGACAATATTTACACCAGAATTCTAATATCTCTAACGAAACAAAACAGGGGGTCATACGTACTCTAAATAATCGTGCACTGACCTTAGGTAACAGTAAGGAATCCCTGCAAGAAAAAAATAAGTAACATAACTATAGTGAGAGTAAAGGAAACAATAGAAAAGTATCAAAAAAAGACAAAAATCTCTTACTTGAACGAGACTCCACATGACCAAATATTTATGACAATTCCATATATTAAAGGAACTTTGGAAAATATCCGCAGAATCGCAAATAAGTATAATATAAAAACGGCATAAGTATAATTTAAACGGCTATAAGAAGTATTCTTACTAAGACGGGACCAGACAACAATGTTTCAAATAATGCCGGTATCTACCAAATTCCCTGTGAATGTGGTGAGGTATACATCGGGGAAACGAAAAGACCACTTGAAGTTAGAGTTAAAGATCACAAAAAACATACGGAACGAGGTGAAACGTCGAAGTTTTTTTTTATTTTTATGACAGCTCACGAAGGATTATTATATATGTATATTATATCCTACACATTATATATACATATATAAACCTAAGTACCAAAGTACCGTGAGTGCCGGGTTTTCCGGTGTTTAACCCATTTCTTCCCAGTTGCTCCGTCAACGTTGTCCAAGCACTGAAACATGCAAATGTTGCATTTTACAGCACCTTTTAGACAACGCGGAAGTGCCACCACGGACGTTATTTTAAATAACTACTACCTAAAAGTGTCTCTCCGGCTCTGGGAATCGAACCCGGATCGCCGGGGTGGATTCAGGGATTGACGAATACGCTTGGTCAAAACAAGATCGCATACAATGGTCGATAGCAAAAACCACTCATAGAATAAGCTGTAATAATAGTAAATAGTCAAAATGTATTTAGCAAGCCTAGTATCGATATTTCAAATATCTGGCAGCCGTTGGTGAACCGTGAAAAGTCGGTCAAGTTTCGGTGAACAAGGGATAGTATATAAGTCGTAGCTTTTAAGAATAGTTCTTTAGTTATCACTTGAAACCGGTTGAAGATACATCACTAACCGAAACGTTGTGTAAGAATTAACAAATAAAGACAATGGAAGTCCAAGGTTTTAGTGTTACAAAAACTGACCCGCAGGGCAAAGTATCCGAACATTTGCAAGCAGTTACTCGCTTACCAATCTTATTTTGGAACCCTTCTACTTTTTAGGGGTTCTCAAATATAATTCAAAACCCTTTGAACTTTTTTTTACTCTCGGCCCTTAATTCTGCACATTCCAAAGTAACTAAATGCATTCCGCCACGCTTTGTCTTGCACCACAACTCAGCTGGCTAGGATCCTTGGTATCCCAGTGGTATATCAGGTTACTTTCGAAATTTGTAAACAACTTACCGGAACACTACAGCTCGGCATTGAGAGATTGAGACCTATGTTTCTCATATAAATTAGAACTTAAAATCTTTAAATCACGAAACGTGGTTATGTAAATCTTATGACAAAGTCAGATTTTTAAAAATCAAAGGCCACAAAAAGGTTCTTTAAAATCTTAGTACTGAAAGACGATATGCTAACACTGAAACAAAAAGGCAATTTAATCATACCATTTTAACAATTGCATAAAATATAAGGTTCTTTCTTGGTCGAATGGAAGTGTATCTTTCCGGTCCTTTACCAAAAACCTTAGTCAAAGCTTTTGTACAAATTCTTTTTCACCCCTAACGTTTGAAAATAAAATTATTTTTACTACAAAAGAATAAGCTTAACTATTTGCTAAACAATCTGCAGCCAATTATACCCTTGATCCTCCCGTTAATTAACGGTTGTCATTTTTCCTCATAATTTTTCTTTTAGCGTCACGCAGATCACCCGTATTTTTTTCTTTTATTACGAAGAAAACTTCTGGACTGTATACCACGCAATTACCTTAAAAAATGTGGTTTTCAGCTTGCACCCATCTCAACTCGCCTTTTCTAAATTTCTTATAGCACAGGCATTTTTCCCGAGAGTTGAACAGCTGCACTTGTGCAACCTACCCCAAAAAAGGATTTAAAACTTTCCCTTTCGACGTATATCTCTTTTCTTAATTTTTTGTAAGGTAATGGAATTTATCAATGAGCCCCTTGCATAAAATTTATTTTGATCGAAAAATGCTTCAAATCTCTTCCTTTGCCTATTAAAGAACCATCTTAAAAATATCTTCTCTCGGAAAAAAAAGAGTTTTTGGCGTAATTACGATTTAAAGTTCACTTCTGGCCTTTAAAGGACCCTGCACAAATCTTATGGAAAATGGGTTCCGGTCAAATTAGCTAAAAATTTAGTATTCATGGGCACAAAGTTCAAAAATGGATAGTTTTTGTGTTATCGCGCTTATATAATGTAAAAATCGTACTAAAAAAATACTATTATTTTCTTATATTAATTATATATAAAATTGTGTTAATTTTCTTCTCTTACTCATATATATACATACTCATAAAGACGCAGATTCACACTTATTTTTTTTTATAACTTAACTTTTTCACACTGTAGAAAATAAAAAAATTCTTGCAAGCAAATTCCATTTTTGAGGCTATACAAGTAACTTAGCTTATGCTGCAATTATAAGAATTTTTTGATTGTTTATTATAATTATTTTATAATAAAAAATTGTCGTTGACAGGGTCCAAAGATAAAACTTTTTCTACAAGCGTGCGGAAAACTATACTTTTCCGCACGAAGAAACTGATTTTGCTGTAATTTTGCAGTCTTTTTATAACATTTATTAAATAAAATAAAATAATCCTTATTTACCAAATGTAGGTGCATATTTTTAATCTTTGAATGTAAGGTCAGCCGAAAACAGCTTGGGACGACACAAGTCCTGCCAAGGTCCAATCTTATTAATTTTTGCTCTGTTAATTTATTTCACTTAGAACAAAAACAGAGAATCCATCCCGTTTCTTTAAAATTAGTCGGTTTAATGTTACTTAAGTGTGCAACATCATAAATGTGATCGGTAATTATACTGTTAAAGTCCATCGCAATTAACACAAAAAAATACATTGTACGTTTGTACGTGACCCCTCACTTAGACGACGCATCGCCATATAGGAAGCGTTGAGCAGCAAAGCGTCATTTCTTATCCGAAGTCTGAAAAGTTGTCAAACGGAATACCAGAGAATACTATTTTTTTCTAGCATTTCAATTAAGTACGTTATTTAGAAAAGATATAAGCTAACAAGAACTAACTTTTTCTGTTTTGTGGATATAAGCAGTTCTTCGTCAGAAGAGTTTCCCTTTGTATTTAGTTCAAGGGGTTAGCAAGGTAGTCAGAGGCACGAAATTATTAATTGTGAAATAATATATTATATATATATATATATATATATATATATATATATATATATATATATATATATATATATATATATATATAATATATATATATATATATATATATATATATATATATATATATATATATATATATATATATATATATATATATATATATATATATATATATATATATATATATATATATATATATATATATGTATATATAAAGTGGTATAACAGATATTAATAATAAATAATTTATTTTTGAAAATTTTACCACTCTGTATCTCGAAAGTTAAGACGTTTAGGACATACGTTCACATGAAGTTTTCTTCTTGAAATGGACCCAAAAATTGTTTCCCTAAATATTGACGTACAATTAGAAAACACCCTGTATAATGTAAAAAAAATTACCAACTATGATATTTTATTTCTCGTAAACAGTTGATTTTATCGATGTCAATCAAGAATACCTTTTTTTAGTTTAAGGTTAAAGCTATCCAAAAATAATATTGTCGAGCCTTTATCTAAAGGGTGTTAAAAAATTGCTATTATTGTGTCAGAGCTAGTCCGTCCCTGGCAAACTAAATAAGCCAAATATGATTTATTGGGTTCATTTTAAGAATACTTATCTAGTAACCATCCTATTAAAAAAAACATTAAATTACGCCTAGTATCTTAAAAGTTATTTAAACAAAAACGATTTCAAGGGGCATCCGTTATGCACCTGTATCTTCGTAGGGGAGGGTCATAGGAAAAAAGTTTATGGGAACTTATCATAATATTTTTAGGTTTTCTATTAGATTCCGAGAGATTCCCATATTCTGGACACCCTGTATATATATATATATATATATATATATATATATATATATATATATATATATATATATATATATATATATATATATATATATATATATATATATATATATATATATATATATATATATACCGTGTTCAAAATCAAGTCGGCACTATTGCTAACTTTTTTATTATAAGAGATACAAGTTAGATTAAATTAGCAAAGTTGTGTACATTTTTACGCTGGTTACAATAACGATAATTAAAAAACAAAAGAACATCAGATGTACAATTTATTCACAAAAATATACTTTTTTTAAATGCAATACCCTGTATTTCTTACGTTAATTCGAAAGAGAATGTAATTTTCTATATAATTAGTTATTTACATTTTTTTCCTAAAATGAAAAATAGCGAAGTTATTTCAAGTTAAACGTATTTTTCCATAACTGGACGCAGGCAGCCATGAAATTCTTAAAATCACATTTTTTGCACAAATTATCGTAGTATGCTATGACAAAAATAAAAAAAAACAAAAGATAACATGTGTATCCGCCATGATGTTTTAGTGACAACTAGTAAATCATAAGGCAACAGTTCATTTATGCTACTGTTGTTTAAAATGCTGTCATTTGGAGAAGTTTGATATGATAGAATGCTACATAATTTGCCAAAAAAATGGCATCAGGCTTTAGAGTGAAACTATTCTCAAAAAGAAATATGCCAAACAGAAGATATTTTTTACTACTTTATCGAGAGTTTCAATAAAACAAAAGTGTTTCTTAGGCGTAGAAATTACAAAACCTTTATAATTAATCAATAAACAGAAATTAATGTTGTGGCATATTTAAAAGTTTATCGTGAAAACTCAACAAGAGACTGTAGGTCAGATCTTGATCTATGCTAAGGAACCACAACTAACCACAACTAACCATTAATAAAATTTAAAAAACGAACATATTTATGTACCCCACAGATACAGACCCACACAAACTTTGTTGCCAGGTGATTACAAAAGGCGTATAAACTTTTTCCAATGGTTTGTAAATGCTGCTATAGAAAATCCAAACTTTTAACGATTAATTCTTTGAAGCAATGATACTAACTTTAGTAATAAAGACACGTTTAACTGAAAGAACCAACATTATTGGAGCATTGCAATCTCCTGCGACATCATCCTTTCAATCCACAAAGATGTTTTTGCTTAAACGTATGGTGCTGCCTTATTGGATCAAAAATTGTTGGACCTGTGTTTTATAAAGGATCTTTAACAGGCAAACAATATCTGAATTTACTAAGAAGTGTGTTAAATGATTTTTTGGATGATGCCAATATAGCCATAATGTATTTATTATGCCTTATTATTAAAAAAACTAAAACTTCGATATTTATTATTTACCCAAGTAATTAAAAGGTTTAACAAATTATATCCTTTATGGCGGACTTTATTTAAGTTTGGTTTCTGACATGGCGTACTACGATATGATTTGTACAAAAAATGCGATTTTAAGAGTTCAATGGCTGCCTGCGTCCAGTTACGAAAAATGCATTTAAATTGAAATAACTCTGCTATTTATTATCTTAAAAAAAATGAATAACTAATTGTATAGAAATTTACATTCTCTATTGAATTAACGCAACAAATACAGGGTGTTACATTTAAAAAAAGTATCTCTTTGTGAATAACTCGTAAATCTGATGTTCATTTGTTTTTCTATTATCGTCATTGTAATCAGCGTAAAAATGTACACAACTTTGCTAATTTAACCTAATTGTATCTCGTATAATAAAAAAGTTAGCAATAGTGCCGACTGAATTTTGAATACGGTATATATATATATATATATATATATATATATATATATATATATATATATATATATATATATATATATATATATATATAATTCAAAAAAATAAATAAATAAATGAAAAATAATTACGTAGTTAGAGGTATGCTTTTTGCTAATCGCATTAAAAGTACGGGGTTTCCAAAAGTATGGAAACCTCCGGTGTGGCTAAGTCGGCTACATGTTTCACCCTTGTTGGGGATGTACATATATATATATATATATATATATATATATATATATATATATATATATATATATATATATATATATATATATATATATATATATATATATATATATATATATATATATATATATATATATATATATATAATTTCAAAATGGTAACTTTATTTTTTTCTCCATTTTAAAGAATAAATTAACATCCTTATGTGGATTCCATTAAAAAACAATTAAAGAAAAAAACAAGATTTTCTGACATCGCATTCTATTATATAAACATTAAACCTTTACATGGATAATTCTCAATATACACACACGAGGTGCATTCCCGAGCCTCAAATTAACGCTAATATTATATCTCGTTGAGTCGTTTAATTAAATATGACAGAATTAGTTAAACTCTTACAGGCTTAAAGGAAAATTAGTTATCCAATAAGTGGATATTTGAAATTGTATACACAAACACTGATGAATCTCATATCCGCAATAAATATTGCTTATAGTGTCTACTCAAAGAAAAGGACGCAAATATAATACATTTTTATTTTATATATATATATATATATATATATATATATATATATATATATATATATATATATATATATATATATATATATATATATATATATATATATATATATATATATATATATATATATATATATATATATATATATATATGTTATATCCGACTCACAGGACGTCAGCCATTGACCCCCGGTCACACGGTGTCGAGTCGTCATATTTCCAACACCGCTAATTAAGCAACGTAATCACTTTGCTTATTTCACAATTCCCACAGACAAAGCTACTGATTCAGCATTTTATTTAGTATTTAAGCACCTAGTTTTAGCATTATTAGATTATTCATTAACAGAGTGTTATTATGTTAGTTTGATTTTTGAAATTTAATTGTGATTAATTGTTTGTAAAATTTTTAGTAAAATAAAAGTTTTTTAAAAAGTGAAGTGTTAAAAGTTTGATATAACAATTTGGCGCAGTCGCAAGTAGGATCTGTCAACGCTGTCAGAACAAGAGGTGTCTAACTGGTAGCGGCGGATTCCAATCCCTTAACAGCAAAGGACCGAAATCATCGAGATCGCTCTCACTTGACCAACTACGGAAGGAACACCTAGTGAAGCCCCTGGTAGTCAACACAGGCCAAGAACACGACGACTCAGATGCTCCTGTTTGTGTAAGTTAATGAATCATCCCGTATATTTTTAAATATTGAAACAATTTTAATAACTGTTCGATTTTCTAAATATTTTATCCCATTCTTTCCCGAATTATAATTTAATTTTTATATAATACGTAACTTTGATACATTTTACAAATAGATTTTAAAAAATGTCTACCGAAACCGACCAAAGCTTGGGAGACGTACCCGAAGTCGAGCCCTATAGACTATCGGAAATTTTTCAATTGTCCCCGAATTTGAGGGTGACCAAATCTTTTAGGGACTTTTATAAATGCCTGTGATCACGCGTATAATATGGCCACTGCCAGTCAAAAAGTTTTTCAGTGATTCACATAAAAAATAAACTAAAGGTAGAGCTGCACAGCTTATTAGTGCTCAAATCCAGCTTCATGGCTGGCAATAAAACAATTACTCACTCTCCATTTTGGTGATTCTAGGGATTTATCATCCCTGATTCAAGACCTACAACGCCTCAAACAATTATCCAATGAGTCACCTCTTACTTTCTTTAACCGCCTTCAAGTATTAAACTCAAAAATGTTAGCATCAATTCAAAAAACAAATCTAACTGAAGAGCAAAAGAAAGCCCAAATTTCAATAATTGATACCATGGCCTTGAACACTCTATTAACAGGTCTGGAGCCTCGATTAGGCCAACTTATTCGAGCTGGCAATCCACAAACACTTTTAGAAGCGCATGCGCGCATTAGGAGGGAACTTCAACTTTCATACTACGAAAACCATCGACCAGAAAAACCAAGTCCCCCAAAACAAAATATTCCCCAAGAAGACCAGCCCCTCAACCGATTAAGTGTTTTAATTGTGGGCGTATCGGTCATTCCGCTAGCCAGTGCCGGGCTCAACAGCCTGAACGCCACACTTTCGCACAAAATTCAACTGCCTTCCAAAGACAAACCGCACCATTCACCCCCAAATATTCTAATGGGTACCCTCAACGACCCGCATATCCATCTCAATCATCTAATACTTATCAAAATTCCAACCAAAACTACTCTCAACATCAACCAAGGCCATATCAGACAAACACGTCATCCCAATATCGCCCTTCCATGGCAAACAAAAACCCTAATTTCCAGGCTAATCCACAGAGAACCCACCACGTAAACACTAGCGATTATCCTGATCAGGAATATTCCTACGCTAACGACCCTTATTATGACACCTACGAATATCAAGATCAAAACCTTACGGACCCCCAAAGCAGTCCTTATCAAGACCTTGAACAATACCCGATTGAGTCCGCGACCAACGAAACTTACCAGGATTTTCTCTCCCTTCATACCCCAGACGAGTTCCTTCAAGAAGTAGACCCTTTAACGGAGCTACAAACCCAAGTAGCGTCACTGAACTTAGACGACATGAACCCCAACCTAAATTTTCCGGAACAAAACTTTCTTTAAACCCACTTTTGACCGTTAATTCGAAAAATCTCTATTACATCAAAGACGCAACCGAACAATTTAATCTTCTTATAGATTCTGGTGCTGGAATCTCTATTTTTAAAGAAAAAACTGTCCAAAAATTTACCCACAGGATCCCAGAAAATGTAACTATTCAAGGCATTACAGACCAAAAACTTGTTATTAAAGAATCAACCCTTGTCACTTTTACCAGTGAAAACCCCCACAAAGTCTACATCTATAATTTGGATATTGACTTTGACGGTATTTTAGGCCTTGACTTTCTAGAGCACTATGAGTGTGTAATTGATTTAAAATCTAAACAATTAATAACAAATTTTAAAACTATCCCGCTTTTTAAAGTAGACGAAAAACCTAACCGTGAAAATATCAATATTTGTAATAAAATTTCTATAGAGGGACGAACGGAAAAAAATATACAAATTAAAGTGCGACCTTAGAAATACCGACGCCTTATTAATTGGGCAGGAAACCGAAAAAGTCAGACTTCCACATGCCTTAGTGCGAGTAAACGAACGTGGCGAATTCCTCACTTCAATTATCAATGCCAACGCAATACCAAAAAATGTAGATTTTTCCAATATTTCTCTAGAACCGGTAGATGACACCACCGAACCATTTTATAATTTTAATACAAGTAACAACCCAACAAAATGCCAAATGGATAGGATCGCGTTAATTAAAAAGAATTAAGAACCGAACATTTAAACGAAGAAGAAAAGAACTTGTGACAAATCTTTGTTTAAATTTTGCGGACATATTTTACCTTGAGGGAGATAAATTATAATTTACAAATCAAATTAAACACTCCATCGAAACAAACTGTGCCCGCCTATTTTCACCAAATCTTATCGTTATCCCCAGGTACATAAGGAAGAGGTAAAAACTCAAGTTAACAAAATGTTAGACGGGGAATTATTCGACCATCTGTCTCTCCCTGGTCATCACCAGTTTGGGTCGTTCCAAAGAACCTTGATGCTTCTGGAAAACAAAAGTGGAGAGTTGTAATCGATTATCGTAAGCTAAACGAGCTTACAATTGATGACAAGAACCCCCTACCAAATATTTCCGATCTCTTAGATCAACTTGGAAAATGCAAATATTTTACGACGCTCGACCTTGCCTCCGGATTTCACCAGATAGAAATCGATCCAAAGACATCCCTAAGACAGCATTCTCAGTTGAGAATGGGCACTATGAGTTTGTTAGAATGCCACATTCCAGAGAGTCATGGACAACATTCTTCTTGGCATTCAAAACGAGCGCTGCTTAGTCTATATGGACGACATAATTATATACTCCCCAACCATCCATGAACACATTTCTCGTTTAACCGAAGTATTTAAACGTCTAAGAAAAGCGAATCTTAAGATTCAACCAGACAAGTGCGAATTTTTAAGAAAAGAAGTCGCATACCTTGGGCATCTAATTACCCAAGATGGCGTCAAACCCAATCCATCAAAAGTAGATTGTATCATAAACTTTCCTGAACCACGAAAATCCAAAGATATCCAGTCTTTTCTAGGACTAGCAGGCTATTACCGTCGATTCATCCCCAATTTTGCTAAAATTTCAAAACCCTTAACCAAGCTTTTAAAAAAGGACACCCCATTTTTCTTTGATTCTGAATGCAAAGAATCCTTTGAAGAACTTAAAAAAGCCCTTGTCTCAAATCCTATTCTAATTTATCCCAATTTTCAAGAACCCTTTTTGTTAACCACAGACGCAAGCGCATTCGCTATCGGCGCTGTCCTTTCACAAGGCCCGATAGGAAAAGACCTTCCCATTGCATACGCCTCTCGAACCTTATGTAACGCAGAGACTAAGTATTCGAGATTGAACGCGAATTACTCGCCATTGTTTGGGCCGTAAAACATCTTCGACCTTATCTTTTCGGCAGAAAATTTACCCTTATTACCGATCATCGACCCCTAACGTGGCTCTTTTCTATAAAGGACCCCGGAAGCAGATTAGCTCGGTGGCGCCTAAAATTAGAAAGAGTACGATTATAAGATCGAGTATAAACCCGGAAAAATAAATAAAAATGCCGACGCTCTTTCGAGAATAAAATAAATCACTTTCAGGAATGCGCGAAATTCCAGTCAAAATATTCCATTTACGTCACAAATGAAAATGACAAAAATAGGCCTTCTACCAGCGGTTTACAACAAGTCACAATAGAAGCCTATGAAGAAGACGAAAACGACCAAACCGAGACGGATCTCGAAAAAATTAAAGACGAATTTAATACTTTTGTGCACTTGTACAAAACTAAATCGGTAATTGACTATTCTAAATTCGAAATTTCTAACTCCCAACTTCTAGACAAAAGTCACAAAAATATCGTAACTTTCTTTTGGCAAAATAAGTTAGAAGATCTTCACTACAAAATAATCGATGATTTCTTTGAAGAAACCCCAGAGTTTCATCAAGACCAAATTAATATATTGTCAAGCAAAACAGTTAGAGGACGCAAATATTTTATTATACCCTTAAAGTACGACCCTGATACAGTAGTCTCCCATCTATTTTACATCCTATATAAAGGTCAAGATGAATTTAACAGTACAGATACATATTGTATCGAAGACAATATCAAGTTACCGATATTAGAAATTCTTTCCTTTATTTTTACTGATAAAGAAATAAAATTAAAAATTTGCCAAGACATTGTTAAGACCCCTGACGACGACCAAATACCCATAATTTTAGATCAATACCACACTGGAAAAAATAACCTACATCGCGGTATAAACGAAACAATAGAACGAATTAGGGAAAAATACAATTGGCCAGGACTCACAAAAGATGTTGAAAAATTTATTAAAAGCTGCGAAATCTGTCAAAAGGTTAAAATTTGTCGTAAAAATCTTAGCACCCCACTTGTAATAACCGAAACGCCTAAAACTCCCTTCGAAAGAATTAATATCGACATATTTGAATATCCTTCACGAAATTATGCTTTAACCATCCGAGATGAGCTAACCAAATTTACCCAAGCTTACCCAATTCAAGATAAAACGGCAAAGTCAGTAGTTAATACCTTATTGGTTTTCTTTCAACATTACGGTACACCCCTTAGGATCCACTGTGACCATGGCCGTGAGTTTGATAATGCCCTACTTAAAGACCTTTGCGAACTCTATGATATAAAACTAACTTTCTCTAGTGTCCATCACCCGCAATCAAACGGTTCCTTGGAAAGATTCCATGCAACTCTCACCGAAATGATTAGAGCACATAAAGCAGAAAATCCCGACGAACACCCCTTTAATATTCTCCCGTACGCAGTGATCTGCTATAATAATACCAAAAATAAGACTCATGGGTTTACACCCTACGAACTGATTTTTGGGCACACGTCCAACAGACCCCCAGAAACTTTATACAATCAAAAGGAATTAATCTCTAAATACGTCAGAGACCTAAGTAATCGTATGGAGTACTACTACAAAGTAGCACGCGCGAAAACAGAACGACAAAAAGAAAAAGCAAAAGTTAGATTCGACAAAACGGTATCTGATAAAATCCCTGAATACAGACCTGGCGACAAAGTATACGTTAAAGAATCCCAAATAAAGGATAAGTCACAAAATAAATTTAATGGCCCCTTTGAAATAACGGAAGTCTTTAGAACATCCGCTACTTTGCGCAACCCCAAACTAATCAAATATCTAAGATAAATTTTTGATAGACTTAAGCCCTACTACGAATAGTCTCTTCCTTTTCAGACTCTTCGGGCTACTATCAGCCGTGACGTCCCAGTTCACGATAACACCTATCAATAATACCTAGGACTTTTCTTCCATGAGGAAAGCACCATTAAAATATCAAACGATAAATGGACACCCTGGTCTATAAGGAATTACAACCCCTTAAAGAACTATTTCCAACAACGACAAAATTCTTTCCAGCCTAATTGATACATTCGAAAACCCCAAAGATAAAATGTTGGCATTTAAGGCGAACTACAAACACACATTAGTCTTCTAAAACAAAT
Organism: Listronotus oregonensis; assembly: GCA_019359885.1. Lineage (NCBI taxonomy): Eukaryota > Metazoa > Arthropoda > Insecta > Coleoptera > Curculionidae > Listronotus > Listronotus oregonensis. Next base: position 11,159 of record JAHBCN010002429.1, on the reverse strand, counting down.
CGCTGACTCGGTAAATCAAAATATAGAGACATTATGAGCGACACCAAACGGTACGAACTAGCTAGAACAAAACGAGGTATTTTTAATGGCGTAGGTACAGTATGGAAATCTCTAACGGGAAATTTAGACGCATCAGATGGCGAATACTTTAACGAGTGCATAGAAAAGTGACGCACGACGAACGTCAAATCGAAAATTTATTAAAAAACCAAATTTCGGTAACTACATCAGTAATTAAAACTTTTAATTCTACAATTCAAATACTTCAAATAGACGAAGAAACCTTTAATAATAATATAATAGAAATTAAAAATACTATTTTTAATATAACAGATATCATGGCTTTTTACGAAGGTCAAATAAAAACAATTAATTTATGTGAATCCCTAATGGAAAGCTATGCCTTTTTGGAAAAACTACCTAAATGACATTTTGGATGCAATCACCTTTGCACGCCTAAAAATTTTACACAGTTCAATTATTACCCCAAAAGATCTGGTCAACTCCCTACAAGAAATTTCTCGATCCTTAATAAAAAATAACCTACCCTTGCCTACATACACATCATATATGGCACAATATTTAGATATTATAGAATTAGAGGCTTTTCAGTCAGATACAAAAATAATTTTTGTTTTAAAAATTCCTCTAACCGAACCCGAAACCTATACCCTATATCACTTGTATCCCATCCCCATATTAGATAATCGAACAGGTTTTCATCATATTATACCGACAACTCAAAAATATATTGCGCGTGATGATGATTCATTACTATACCTATCTTTTTCGAAATCTGGACAACTGCAAACAACTGGGAATCAACACCAAAATCTGCTCCGACACCCTACCATATCCAATCGACAGCGATGCCATCTGCGAGGTCCAGCTATTAAAACAATTAAAAGAACTGCCGAAAACCTGTCAAACTTCACTCCTGTACGCCAAGGAATACAATGTCCAAGAACTTAGTCAAAACTATTGGCTAATAACAGTGTCTGACCCTTTGCCTGTTACCGTCAAATGCCAGGGTAGAGAAATAATTACAAAATTTATTTATACCAACTCTCTACTAAAACTGCAACCCGAATGTAATGCCTTTATTGGAAGTACGAGGTACATGCAAAATATCCAATAGAAAATTATAAAACCATCACCTACCAAAGCCACCCAGTGAGGATACCCTACGAGTGTTGTCTTCATCTGCCAAATAAATCCCTTATTCCAGATTTACAGCCACTTAAACTAAATAAGCTTGACATCGATGATCTGAATATTGCTCAGCACAAACTTAGTCAATATTCCGACCAATTAGACAGACTCATCAATGAACCCTTTGTTACTAAACATATACATTGGTTCACAATCTTCACCATTACTCTCATTGCTGTCCTAATTGTCCTCTACGTCTTCTGCAAGTGCCGAAGAAGAAGTCACCGCAGAATTGGAATGGCCATCACCAATGATGACAATCCACCACCTCCTCCAGTGCCCAAGTCAAGGGATACTATCCACCAAAGGCTAAGGAACCTAATGCCAAAAAGAAGACCCAGTACCCATCTCAAGCGAGCAGTAGAAGAACAAATAGAACTCCAATTTAATTAAAATTAAAAGTTGCCGCAGTAGCACCAACTTTTTTATAAAAAGGGGAGTTGTTATATCCGACTCACAGGACGTCAGCCATTGACCCCCGGTCACACGGTGTCGAGTCGTCATATTTCAACACCGCTAATTAAGCAACGTAATCACTTTGCTTATTTCACAATTCCCACAGACAAAGCTACTGATTCAGCATTTTATTTAGTATTTAAGCACCTAGTTTTAGCATTATTAGATTATTCATTAACAGAGTGTTATTATGTAGTTTGATTTTTGAAATTTAATTGTGATTAATTGTTTGTAAAATTTTAGTAAAATAAAAGTTTTTTAAAAAGTGAAGTGTTAAAAAGTTTGATATAACATATATATATATATATATATATATATATATATATATATATATATATATATATATATATATATATATATATATATATATATATATATATATATATATATATATATATATATATATATATATATATATATATATATATATATATACAGGGTGTCCCAGAATATGTGGGCAATCTCTCGGAATCTAATAGAAAACCTAAAAATATTATGATAAGTTCCCATAAACTTTTTTCCTATGACCCTCCCCTATGAAGATACAGGTGCATAACGGATGCCCCTTGAAATCGTTTTTGTTTAAATAACTTTTAAGATACTAGGCGTAATTTAATGTTTTTCTTAAAATGAACCCAATAAATCATATTTGGCTTATTTAGTTTGCCAGGGACGGACTAGCTCTGACACAATAATAGCAATTTTTTTAACACCCTTTATGATAAAGGCTCGACAATATTATTTTTGGATAGCTTTAACCTTAAACTAAAAAAAGGTATTCTTGATTGACATCGATAAAATCAACTGTTTACGAGAAATAAAATATCATAGTTGGTAATTTTTTTACATTATACAGGTGTTTTCTAATTGTACGTCAATATTTAGGAAACAATTTTTGGGTCCATTTCAAGAAGAAAACTTCATGTGAACGTATGTCCTAAACGTCTTAACTTTCGAGATACAGAGTGGTAAAATTTTCAAAAATAAATTATTTATTATTAATATCTGTTATACCACTTTAGATATTTTAATCAAATTTGGCATACATGTACGATGTATCAAGTAGCATTTTTAAGTGTACCACATTTTTTTTTATTTGCAAAGATAGGCAGGTCAAATTCTGTACGAACGACACTGGTGGAAATAAAAAGAGATGTGGTACACTAAAAACTGCTTCTTAATACATAGTACATGTATGCCAAATTTAATTAAAATATCTAAAGTGGTATTACTGATATTAATAATAAATGATTTATTTTTGAAAATTTTACCACCCTGTATCTCAAAAGTTGAGACGTTTAGGACATACGTTCACTTGAAGTTTTCTTCTTAAAATGAACCCAAGAATTGTTTGCCTAAATATTGACGTACAAATAGAAAATACCCTGTATAATAGAGTGACCGGATCTCATATATGGGAAAAAAAATGTCGGAATTTTGTTCGTCTGGACCCTACAAAACGATTCCCCTTTCCAGATATTGAGATAGCCGAAATTTGAGCTCGATTAAACGAAGTTAACCCGTGCCGCTCGTCGCTCAAAGTTTGAAAAAATTAAAATTTTTGGCCAAAGAGCTGACATATGGAGCCATAACTCCAGAATGGTAAATAATAAAAACACGCTTAATATCTTAAAGAAAGCTATTTTGTTCTTCAAAAATTTATATTTTATACATAATTGTTGTTATTTTAAGTCAAACCGAGTTACAACAGCCTTTAGCCCCAAAAAACGTGACCTGGTACCACTAGGAGCATACTTCGTATATTTTGTTATTAAGTGATAAATTTTGCTTTTTTTTGTATATTTTTGAGTTTTAAGTATATATATAATAAAAAAAAACAAGTAATACTTATAAGTCTAATGACATTTTTTATTTTAAAATATAAAAATCAGGTATATAATACATACAAAACAGACACAGAAAAGATACAGACGTAGTACCTACATGAGTTGATAATTTTACATAGTTATCTAATCTATTCTAGAGCTTTTGTTAAAGTAGTTTTTAAAACGTCAGGATATAATGCTCGGCATTTACTTACAACTTGCAGGACATATTGCTTTCGTTCTTCATCTTTTGTAAGAAGGTTGTTAAAGTCGGTTATTAATTTTACACCACGCTCAGCCATATCATTAACTACTTTTAATGTTTTGACAATTTTTAATCCTTCTTGGAACTCATTATTTTGAGGCCAGGTGTTTGGATGTTGTCTTAGGAAATCTGTTTTTATATTAAATCGGTCAAAGAAGGTAAACGTTTCTTTGGTAAGTAAATTTACCAATCCTCCATCAACTACCTCTTTTAATTTTTCTTTACTAACTTTTGGATTTACAACCCTAGCGTGCTCTGATGGTTCATCTGTGCTACTGAGCAATTTGTTAGCCATTAACAACTTTTCATCGTCTGTAATGGTGGGATCAAAAACGATAATCCCACCAACTCTGCATTCAAATACCACAAATGATTCGAAAATTTGGTCAGAGCTATTTCTGCAATGTCGTTGTCACATTCTTTATAGTCTAACAGACTATGCAAAATACCTAAATCTTGCTTTGGTGCAAGATAAGCTTTTGGAGCACTAAACCAAGCTTGACAATAAATTTTAACTAGGAAAACAGAAATAGCACGCACAGAACTTTCTTCTTCTTTAGACATCTTAAATTGACGACGAAAAATGAATATTTTTAAGCAGCAATAAAACCCACAACATTGCCGTCTAGTGATCCAACAAATACGAGAACCAACTGCAATAGCTCCTTGTAGTCATCTCTGGGGTGGCTCTCAGTTAATTTGGTCTTGAATTCAGCAGTAACATTTGCAATTACTTCTGGAGTTAGCTGCTTTTGTATTAGATTGTCACTGATACCTGTGTCCTATTTTCCTTTGTCCACCTTGGGCCACGCAGTAGGAATCTCTTAAAAATGTCTGGATGAGGTCCAGTGGTTGATCCCATTTTTGTGTCGAATACGCCTCTTAACAGAATTTCCAAGATATGGTGACGGCAAGCTAGGTATAACAATTCTCTTCCTAACATTTGCTCCAATATGACGCATGCTCCTTTGAGTCTTCCCGTGTTGGATGCTGTCGTGTCGAAGCACATCGCCTTGACGGTGTTGGGAAGACCCCATTCATGTAGACATTCATATACGGCTACGGCTTGCTCCTCTCCAGAGCTGTTTGCTGTTACAGGAACTCCCAGCAGCTGTTCCTTTTCGCCATATGAAATAGCAATAGCTATTCGCTCACATTGCTCATTTTTTAAAATAACCGGTAAAAGTTTACCGTCCCAATGGACAACCACGGGCTCTTTTTCAGGTATGTTCACTTTATCAAAAATTTTTTTAGTATATTGTTCTCTGAACATTTGCCTTCTATAATGTAATAAAGTTTTCGATACTTTGTACTCAAGAGGGTCAAGGTTTAGTGCTTTCATGTTTAAAATCTCTTTAACGCCCCTTGCAAATGAAACTTTCATCCTCTTGCTCTCAGATGGTCCTGGATCTTCTACAGCTTCTTTAGGGATGTCCATTTCCTTCAAGCTCTCAAGTTCCTGGTGGATGCTGTCCTCTTCAGTGTCTTCTTTTTCTTCTTCTTCTTCGAACTCGTCTTCATCATCCGTCTCTAAGAAGCAACAAAAGAAAGAAAAAAATATAAAAACTTGTCGTTTTAGCAGAAGAGTAATAATACATAGGTACTAAATTACCTACTTCTAATTATTAATAAGTATTATTTAAAAAATATCTATAATCTATTATTTATCTATTTTTAGAATATTATTAATAAAAAAAACTCACCAATATCAAAAGTTCTTTCTTGGATTTGTCGGTTCATTTTTGCAAGTTCCTTTTGCGCCTTGATTTCTTCAGCTCGAGACAACTTGAGATCCACTCCAGTCATGGAACCTGGGCGGCCCTTCTGCCTCTGTTTTACGAAAACGCCTTATCTTCTTCCGATTTCATCAGAGCCAAGGCATCTTGTTGAGCAATATCAAAGAGATCGTCCAACTTTTCAACAAACTGTTTAAATTTGTTCTTAACCGCTTCCGATGTTTTCTTCCGATCTTTTTGAAGAGTTCTCCACTCGGCGTGAAGTTTTTCTAGCTTAGTAATTGCATCTTGCTCATCTTTAGTCGGAATTCCAGCTTTCTCCCAAAAAATGAACACTTCTCGTATGGCAAGTTTTGCTGATTCTCTTACAGTTAATTTCATAGTACGTAAATTATAAAATAAAGCACACAAAACTTGACCATTTGAGGGTAGTTTACAACCGGTGATCTGGTGAATGGGATAGCCCACAAGAAATATTTTATCCTTGGTCCGGCTTTGTACACCTGATGTGGATGCCATTCCAGAGTTTAATAGGTAAATAGCAGTTAAAATATATTACAAACTTTAATTTCAATAAAATGTTTTCAAATGTCTTTTAAAATAATACTATAATAGTTATAAAAACAATAACACACACTTGGAAAATTAAAAAAAAAAAACAAAAAAACGTTAAAATATCTTCACTAGATAATTGTTCGATCTAACCAGCTCAAAGGCACTTTAGAAACTAAACTGAATAAATGAAAGGTCGGTTGTACGCTGAAGTAAAATCACCATCCCTAAAATAGAAATTAGATTTACCCTCCTTTTTACCTGTCAAACGGGTCTTTTCTTTGGTAAACTAGTCAGGTAATGCCCATATAATAAAAGATTAAATTTGAACAAAAAGGTTCTTTATGTTTAAAAATTGAGTTCCAAAATACTTTTTAACAAAGAAAATGTTAAATCCGAGACACATAATGTAAAAACCCGTAAAATTCTCAGAATACTCACAAACGAGCTCCTACTGGTACCTGGTTACGTTTTTGGGGTCAAAGGCTGTTGTAACTCCGTTTGACTTAAAATATCAACAATTATGTATAGAATATAAATTTTAAAGAACAATATTAGCTATCTTTTGAGATATTAAGCGTGTTTTTGTTAGTTACCGTTCTTGAGTTATGGCTTATTATGTCAGCTTTTTGGCCAAAAATTGGGATTTTTTCAAACTTTGAGCGACGAGCGGCACGGGTTAACGTCGTTTAATCGAGCTCAAATTTCGGCTATCTCAATATCTGGAAAGGGGAATCGTTTTGTGGGGTCCAGACGAACAAAATTCTGACATCGATTTTTTGCGGTCACCCTAAATAATGTAAAAAAATTACCAACTATGATATTTTATAACAGTTGATTTTATCGATATTAATCAAGAATACCTTTTTTTAGTTTAAGGTTAAAGCTTTTCAAAAATAATATTATTGAGCCTTTATCATACAGGGTGTAAAAAAAATTGCTATTATTGTGTCAAAGCTAGTCCGTCCCTGGCAAACTAAATAAGCCAAATATGATTTATTGGGTTTATTTTAAGAAGACTTATCTAGTTACCATCATATTAAAAAAATATTAAATTACGCCTAGCATTTTAAAAGTTATTTAAACAAAAACGATTCCCATCGTTTTCCGAGAGATTGCCCACATATTCTGGAACACCCTGTATATATATATATATATATATATATATATATATATATATATATATATATATATATATATATATATATATATATATATATATATATATATATATATATATATATATATATATATATATATATATATATATATATATATATATATATATATATATATATAAAATTATAATATAATTAAGTTGGTAAGTGTTTATTTATAAGGTGTTATTATTAGATTTTATATATTCTGATAATGGTTTGACCAAATGAACCGAATATTTAATACACTTGTGTTTAAATAAAAAACAGTAGTAACAATTGTTTTAAAAAGTCCGGAAAATAAATCAATTATTACATATATTTAAAGGTATTATCATAGTAAGCTTATTCATCATGAGAGATTATACATAATCAGGCTATAGCTAGAGTTAGTGCTGGCCAAGGCGTAGAAATTATGACATACATCAAATTTAGGCGAACAACCGAAAATTTTGCGTTGTTAACCGCGGTAATAATTGGTTCTAAATAACAGGACTTGGTGATAACTTTGGCATAAATTACATGAATAAAAATTCCGAGTCAAAGTCAAACATACGCGCAAATACCGATTTATTTTGGTTATAATTTGTTCAACGCCTAAATAAACAATAAATTTCCAGCAAAAGTATATAAGAAGTAGTGAAAGAGTACAAATTTTTATGATTTATTTAGTGTAAAGTATATTTTACTTTATTTTCATCCTAAAAAAGATTTAACAATAGAAAATTAAAAAATAAAATAAATGATATTTGCTTCCTTAATGGATATAGGTTTGTATTAGAAATGTGTTATGCTATTTTAGCTTTGCGGGATTTAAATGATATTTTAATATAAACAGATATAAAATTAATTTATAAACAATAAAAATAAAAAAAAGTGGGGGCAAAACAAAACAGACAGAACTGAATTCTATCGTTCTAAATGTTTATTTTTAAATTTGGGAAATTTAAAAAAGTAAATTAATTGGCGAAGCCTTACAAGTAAGTTATTACTTTCGACAGACACAGAAATTGATAACATTTTAAAAACCAAGGTTATTTTTAAAAAATTACTTGAATACAAACTATAAGAAATATTTTACCCTTCCAATTGTACTATTTCTTCACTTGGAAATAAAAATTTGGGCCAATAAGAAATATATATTTTGTATCAGGTTTAGATCAAGCATTGTATATTAAATTAACAAATATAAAAGCAACACAAATAAGCGTCGGCAACTTTCCATCGGTTTATAAATTTAAACATCACTGAGTGAGTCGTTTGATTAAATATGATCGGTTTAGTTTAAAGGGTCTAAAACGAAATTAGTTTAGCAAAGGCGTAAGATTCGAGATGTTACTTATCAGCGTTGAATATGAACTAATGAACGGTACAAGTTTTCGGTTCACTAGGAATACTGGTGCCATTATAACTCGATAAGTCTTTATCGAGTTATAGAATTATTATATTTGAACATATTTTTTTGTTTGTTGAAATACAGGAATATAATTTATTTTTTTGGCTAAGGTATATTTATAAATTAGTTTGTAAATTTTAAAATGTTTTTTTAATGGATAAAATGATATGAAGCTTGGAAAGACATTTTTTTAACGAACTTATTGATTTTATAAAATAGACTTTAAAGTATTTTTTCTACAAACGTGTTAAACATTCATCTTTTAACACTATCTAGATGCCTTAAAAATGTTACTTTAAAACACTTGTGTTAAAGTAAAATGTCAAAATTTGAAAGATAACATCAACGTTTATTTGTTAATGTCCGACTGGTATATTATTTGACAAATAATAATATTATGTCAAAGTCAGTTAAATACGAAATATTACCCTAGGGCGTTATTAAAAAAATAACCCCCTAGGCCTCAAATTTACCAATAAATAAACAATAAATTATCTTCATTTAAGCATTTATTACGAAAATACAAACATACTTCCTCCAAACCTCATTAAGCTCTCGGAACTACCTCCCGCATCAGAATGAATTGTTGCCGCTGTACGTCTTAAACAATGACCTGTGTACGCCTTAGCATCAGGTAAACCCAAATATGTAGCAATTTTAAAGGGTATATTTTCAAATGTATTTTTACCTATAGGCTGCACAGTACATCACGATAGCACAAAAAAAACCTATCAATAGGTGCACTTTTAGGTCGCAAACACATAGTCCCGAATCAACTTTGTTGCGAATTTCACTGTCATCAATAACCAAAAAACTCCTTGCTTGCCCATTTTACTTTGTGGAATCTCAATAAATATATGCTGACCCATATCACGCACATCGAAAAAATTCATTTCAAAGCTCGTCTCTTCTACAAGCTCCGAATACACCTATCACTAATGCAACTTTATCTGCCAATATTTTTTAGTCGGCGCTTCTTTCAAAAAGTTATAACTTGTTCGCGAGTTAGAACCTTCGACTTTTAGGCTGATAATTTCTCCCAAGTGCTTTGGGGAAATGTTGCAGAAAAACAACGGTAATTGTCTCGAAAGTGCCCCTCTCCGATTTTGACCAAATTTGGTATGACGGGTTTTTGGGGCGCTGATTACGAAACTGCATTTTTTTCGGCAACGTTTCGTTTTCGAGATATTTATCATCAAAGTTGAAAATCAAACTAACCTTATTTACACCATTTCCTCCTTCTTTTGCACAGAATTCTTAATTTTTACACTAAATTGGCACACATTTCACAAACATCTTTTATAAACTTCTTTTTATATTTATTTTACATTTTTTCCATTTAATTGCAAACCTCCACTTTCACACGCCGCAACGTGTTGGCAACCATGTATACACTAGGCTTTTTGTAAACAAATAGGTGGCTGCTGCCTTTAAACTTGAAAGTTTGCAATTTAAAAAAAAAAGTGTAAAAATAAAAATACAAGGTTTTAAAAGGTGTTTATAAAATATTGGGGCCCTATGTAACAATGAAGAATTGTGTACAAAAAGAAGGGGAATAAGTGAAAATAAGGTTAGTTTGATTTTAAAGTTTGATTATTAATATCTCGTAAACAAACGTTGCCGAAATTTTTCAGATTCGTAAACAGCGCCCAAATCCGTTCCAAATTTGGTCAAAATCGAAGCTTTCGAGACAGTACAAATCAACTTTTCATTACTTCTTATCTTCTTATGAACTATTAATTCTTTACGTAAATATTGAAAACTTTGTCCCAAAAGGGAAAATTTTGGGGAATATGACTCTGACAAATCTTATAAATAAGCCATCAAAACGGTTTCGTCCACACGGTCCACGCAGTGTTCCGTCAGCCCGACCTCAAAATGGAAATATTCTTTCTCGTAAATCCGCCTAGTTTTTTCTGGCACAAGCGCATGCTCAGCTTTAGCAGCTTTTACTAAAATATCTTGGGAAACACACCATCGACCTCAAGCGTTATTATCCTCATAATACCCTTGATACCTTAATAACTATTACTCTTATTATAGATTTATTTATTTACTCTTTATATGGATCGATGCAACCAATATTTTCTCCTACATTTTCCTCCATTTCAAGTTAATTTTAAGTAAAAAATAAATCGAGCTAAAACTGACACTGACACGATGTATCAAAATTTTAAGTAAACATACCGTAACCAACTAGCATCAACAACGTTGTTAGAATTCATTAATAAATGCCAACTTATAATTTTTATATACCATGCTATGTTAAACTATATCTTCCAGTTTTTGAATAATTTAATTTTTAACTGCATCATGGCGTTTGTAGAAAATATATTGCATGTATTTGTGTTAAAAGCACATTTAAGGGACTCATGTGAGTTGCAGAATGAGCAAAGCATTCGTGCCTTAAAATTGTACTTTTAACACTTATATCATAAATAACTATTTTTCTTGTTGTATATTACTATATAAATACATCTATAAAATTTTCATTTTTAAGAAAAAAGTTTTACTTGCTCTTTCTAAAATATTGTTAATTTTGATTAAAAGCAGGGCTTT